>QAXD01000013.1:3509510-3585019 GCA_004335575.1 Haematococcus sp. NG2 | reverse complement strand
GTGTGAGCGTCTTATGACCGAAAAGGTGAGGACTCCGACGAGTGAGGTCAAAAACAACCACAGCTGGGAGTGGGACAGCATTCTTCGGTGCTCAAGTTGGTGGCTGTTGGAACTATGGAATTATGGAGGTGCTGAAATTTGCGCAGCTGCAGGTATGTGAGCGATCAGCATGGGGATGCACACCGGATGCACGTACTTTGTTGAGAGCACACGGATTCACGACCTCGGCAATCAAAACCACAGAGCAGCTCTACTCTGCCGTCCAACTCAACGCACCAGCTTTCAGGCCTAAACTGATGGTGAACTTTACTGTTGGCGCGTAGAGCTGTGTGGACGTATCCTTCTGGTCTGAGTATGGGGAGCGCAAATTGAATGCTTACAAGCTATCAGAGGAGCCGATCGCCATCACAGGTAGGGTTTCATCAGGTTTCCAGGTAGAGCCATGGATGTAGAGCGCAATTCATCCCTCAATCAGCCGTGCGCCATGGCCCCACACCGCGTTGTGTCTGACCATGCGTCCTCTATACATCATGGGACATTTCCCATGCCGATCCCTTCCTACAGGCTGGTATGGTGCATCCCGCTACCAGGAGCTGCCAGGCCAGGTGCAACTGGATGCTGCAAGCTTCCAACCCTGCTCCCACGCTGGTCCAGCTGCATCTGGGGCCAATGCCACGTACGATGCAGATGACGCAGCAGCTGTGAATGTGCAGCATGCCGCAGTGCAGGCCAGGGTGCGGCCAGGCATGCACGCCATCGCAGGCACTCTGATCCACACCAACACACTGGAAGCATTCCATGCTGTCGACAAGGGAGCCGCGCTGCAGCATGCAGCTGCATGCATTTGGGCAGACATCCAGAGTGGCGCTGCAGAAGCATCTCCTGAGCTGCTACTGCGCTTCCTCGTGCTGGCCCATGCTGATCTGAAGCACCACCGTGTGCACTACTGGTGTGCATTCCCCGCCCTCAAGCCTCCTGCAACATTCACAGTGCCTGAAGGGGCCGGAGGTTGCAAGCCATTGGCTGTTGCCTTGGAGCCGCAGGCTGCAGCCAAGGTTGTGGCCGCCTGCGATGCATGGCGTTTCCCCCAGGACAGCTTACTTGCTGACCAGCTGCATGGCCAGGCAGATGGTGCAGCGGCTAGTGAGGTGCCTGCACCCGCTGTGTGCGCACCCTTTTGGCTGCTGGTCAGCCACACAGGTGAGTGGGCGGACACCCGGCCTGCCCCCTTGAGTGCATGGGCTGCTCTGCAGGGCACTGGAGCAGCTGTAATGCTGGCGGCCACGGACCCATGCAACACGCCTGCCCACCCCGGCTGGCCGCTACGCAATGCACTGCTGCTGGCGTCGTCGAGGTGGGGCGTGCGTGAGCTGCGCGTCGTGTGCGTACGCGATGTGCGTGGGCGAACAGACGCCAGCCGCTCTCTCCTGCTGCACGTCACGCTCCCTGCACCACCACCACCAGCAGTAGCCTCAGACGCTATGCCGGGCCCAGAGCAGGGCCAGCAGCACGCCTCCAGCCCAGCCTGGGTGCCGGAAGCAGTTGGGTGGGAGGCGCACCCGGCAACAGGCAAGCTGGCACCGCGCGTGCTGGACCTGGCCCCAGTGCTGAGCCCAGAAGCACTGGCGGACCAGGCGGTGGACCTGAACCTGCGGCTCATGCGCTGGCGTGCTGCCCCCACGCTGGACACACGTGCTGTGGCACGCCTCAAGTGCCTGCTCATGGGTGGGTGGATTGACTGCGTGGAGGCCCGGTAGGCTCTGCATGCAGTGCAGGGATGAATTTCATACTCACGCTTGCATCTGGAGCATGGTGCGGCATGCGTGGGCAACCGTGATGTTGCACAACAAGCAGGCTGCGGTGTTGTAATATCTGTCAGGGCGGATGTGCATTACCACTGTAGCCAGGACGCAGTGCTGCTGGCAGAGCACGCTTGCCGTTGTGCTGCCAGCCACTGCCATGGTCGTGGGTGCCCCTCTGCTGGCAGGCGCTGGCACGCTGGGCTGTTCGGTTGCGCGCACGCTGCTGGCGTGGGGCGTGCGCCACATCACCTTTGTGGACTCCTCACGTGTCTCCTTCTCCAACCCTGTGAGGCAGAGCTTGTTTGAGTTTGAGGACTGCCTGGGAGGTGGCAAGCCAAAGGCTGAGGTGAGGCCAGAGCTGCACACCGGGAATGAGGGACTGGGGGACATGTAGGCATCTGCCGTGCACACTGAGGTTGCGCGCCTGCTGCACAGGCATGGCATGAACGGGCTGGTGACAGTTTCTCGGACCTGTCAAGCTGTCACCAGCCCTTGCATGCCATGCCTGTACATGAACGGGCCAGACATTCTGCCTGGAGTGTGTATGGCAGCCCTTTGCATTGGCCATTTTAGCATGCCCATAAACTGAGGTGTGAATCTGATGTGCATGGCGCTGCTGTGGGTGGGGGCCAGTTGGCTGGCATCTCAATAGCACTTGTGACAATCTCGCCAACATCCTCGTGCGCACAACCTGCGGCACAGTGAGTGACCTGGACAGCACTGCTCAGGTGTTTACAAGCGTGTGCTGCTGACCGCACTGCACAGGCTGCAGCAGCTGCACTGCGCCGGATCCTCCCCTCGGTCACGTCAACAGGTCACGCGCTCAGCATCCCAATGCCCGGACACCCTCCCGCCAATGATGCGACCGCGGAGTCCATGCGCAAGGTTTGTGGAAGGCAGATTGAGTTGTGCAAAATATGCGTGTCAAGCCTGTGCCCGGCGCGTCACCTGATCCCGTCGCGCTCAGCACATGCACCGCAGGGCTTGCCACCGTGTTGTGGCCCGTGCTGAGCTGGCATGAAGGTGCAGCGCCTGTGCAATGCCTTTGCTTGCGCTGTTGGTGCTGCAGGACGCAGAGGCGCTGGATGCGCTGGTGTGCGCACATGACGCGGTATTCCTTTTGACGGATACGCGCGAGTCGCGGTGGCTGCCTGCGTTGCTGGCGGCAGCACACCACAAGCTGGCGATCACAAGTGCTGTGGGCTTTGACTCCTTCCTGGTCATGCGGCATGGGGCTGGACCTGGGGGTGCCGAGGTGGGTTGTGGGGGGCCCAAACTTTGGTGGCTGTGAGATTTTCTGTGGTAGTCTGTGGTGCGACGGTACTACTCAAAGCGTGTTTTACATACACAGTTGCGCAGCATGCCAAGCACCGTCACTGTGTGATGCACACTGGTTATTTTCACAGGAGGACGTACTTTCATTGAGCAGCAGCAGTGGAGGCAACCCAGCAACAAGTCATGCCAGTCAGTCCCATCGACTGGGCTGCTACTTCTGCAATGATGTAGTAGCGCCAGCCAACTCCACGATCGACCGCACCTTGGACCAGCAGTGCACAGTGGCACGGCCAGGGCTGGCACCCATTGCTGGTGCTCTTGCTGTAGAGATGCTAGCAGCCCTGGTGCAGCATCCCCACCCTGCATACGCGCCCACTCCGACGTCCACCCTTCCACAACCTCCTGAAAGCAGCAGTCACAGCAGCAGCAGCAGCCACGCTGCGCTGGGCCCTGTACCGCACATGGTGCGCGGCCAGCTGTCAGGCTTCAGCCAGACTGTCATGGAGGGGCGCGCGTTCAGCGGCTGTACTGCATGCTCGCCGGCGGTCGTTGCGGAGTACCGCGCACGTGGCTGGGGCCTCGTGCTCGACGCACTCAAGGTGTGGTTGAGGGGAGCTCCTCCATGTCCTCGCACAGTTACGTGTCTTTGCCTAGTAGCATGATGTTACAGCTGTAAGCTTCTCAAGGTGAATGCTTCCTTCAGAGAACGGAAGATGAGCGGTAGGCAGTGTGACTCTTAGACAAAGCAGGCACATGTCTGGAGGACGAGACAGGGCAAGCGGCATTTGCAAGGCCCTGTCACGCAAGAACATGTGTATGCAAATCATTGGAGCCGTCAGCCGTGCGGACGTGCTGGTCTGATACTACCTGCACATCAACATGACGCCATACCATTGTGCCATTTGCGGTGCCGCAGGACCCTCGGTGCCTGGAGCACCTCACCGGCCTCACGACATTGCACGAGGCAGTGGGTGATGTGATGGAGGCTGGCTGGGAGGGCGATGGTGATGATGCTCAGGAGCAGGGACAGGCCGCAGGTGGGGCTGGCACCACAGGGCAGGCAGGGGGTCAAGCGCGTGTAGGTGGACAGCAAGGTGCCACAGCTGCGGGAGATGATGCTGATGACTGGCTGGCATTGTAGGGTCCAACTGGGTGGGGAATGCGCATCATTTACAGTATCTTGTAACATGCAAACACAGTACAGGACAAATCCATGCTATCCATGCTGCAATCAAGTCAGTAGTGTCACTCAGGGCATGCGTGGTGGTGGTTGCCAGTTGGCTGCAAGGCTCAGCATGTTGGTGTGCCGATGCAAAGGGCCCAAACTCAACTTCAGGATGTGGTCAGTAAAGTAAGTAACCTTTGCTCACCCTGACCTCCGCACTCAAGAACCTCAAACAGTATCCACAAACAACCCATACAACAGATCCTTTCCTTGATGCTCAGAAGCGCCCACTGCTGGTGTAATATTTTAGTATGATACACAACATGCATTTTGTTGCAAAATCCCAGATACCCCTTCGTTTGGCCGTGTCCAGTCCAGCCCGCAGGCTCTTCCACTTGTTGCACCCACAGGCGCCCGCCTTTGCTGCCTGGAACAAGGGCTGATCCTGGGCGTTTAAAAATGGATGAGTTTGGTGAACGCGCGTCACCTCGACAGAAAAGGCATGTCGTACAGGTCTTGGCGATGCAGCGCACCTACAACCTGCCCGCAAGCCATGGAAAGCCTGCACGCTAAGGGCATGCTGCGGCATGGGAACCATACCCATCACCATTCAGCACCCTTCCACAGCTGCTGGTTCGCCTGGTTGCCATTCGTGGCATGCCACATCCTCTACCTCCCGTGTGCACCAAGCAAGCAAACCAACCCTGGTACAAAGCCAGGTCACAAATAACAAAGGCATGCGTTGACTGGAGCCGCTGATGCTCGTCATTAAGCCTGGGCAGGTCATGGGGCTAGCACAAGGGCAAACCCACCATTAGAGAGCCTGCGTCTGTGAGCCATTCATTTCTCGTGGCCCCGGGGCACGTCCCAAGACCGACGCTCATGGAAGGCTGCCTGTGGAATCATCCCCATGCCCTTGCCAGCCCACAGCTGGCTGTGTTGTGTATTCATCATTGCAAGCATGCCGTGCGCATTTCTTCTTACGCGCTTCTTCTGCTGTAACCAGTGTGTTGACATTGAATGTTTGTCTATGCTTTCCTAACTAACATCTTTTCACCAAGTGCACATGTGTGCAGCTCGCATCACCAGCAGGCGTCCCCTCGTGAAACAGAGGCCATTCTTGATGCATGAAGTCTGGATCAGTCCATATTCGCAGCGGCAGCAGCGGCAGCAGCGGCTGCTAGGACCCTCTCAATCTCGTCATCTGGTGTGTGTGGAGCGAAGGTTGCGTAGCATGGCAGGCCACAGGCCATGACCAATGCAATCTGGTTCGCCACGGAGAGTGAGCGCAAGCCGCGCGGCACATGCATGGGCGCCCCATACCCATGCCCTGTGTCGGTCAACGGTGTTGCACTTTGCCGGCGGCTGTCGGCACGCGTCAGCGGCCCCAACAGGCCGTCCATGCTGCAGTAGCTTGGCTCCGGCCCCAGCCCTGGTCCTGCTGGTGCTGCTGCAAGGTTTGCAGAGCCGTTGATTGAGGTGGACATGCTGAAGGGCCCGCTGTGACCACTGGCCGGGCCTGCACTCAGCACCTGACGTGCAAGATGCTTGAAGGAGGCAGTAAAGGAAGAGGTTTTCGGAAGCCGGAAGGACCGCGAGTTGCGGAGGTGTGTCAGCGGGGCGGGTGACGCAGCCGTTGCGGCTACGGACGTGCACGCTGAGGCAGTGGTGGCACCAGTAGCAACAAAGGAAGTGGACAGGGCGTGGCGCAAGTGTGACCTGTGAGGGCCACCACTGGGTGCAGTGCTGCTGGCTGGGCCCATAAGACACACGGCGGACCGTGCATGCTGCAGGGGTGCGTGGCCCATGTCCCCCGCAGTGCCCAGGCCAGGGAGCAGGCACAGGGGGGAGCGCGGGCGCGGCTCATGCGCACACGCCTGCACGTCTGCCTGGAGGATGGTCGCCGCTGAGCTGTCACGGCTGCCTGAGGTACTTGCCTCCGGGTTCATGTTGCTCGTGCCGCGGCAGCTGAGAGCAGCTGGCACCATGGGTGTGGTGTCTTCGGGAGATGCATGTGATGCCATGGCCAACCGGTGCATGGCTGCACCACCTCCCAGCGCAGACATGCTGCCTGAGTGAAGCAGAGTGACACGGGAGCCAGGCCCCTGTGCTGCAGGCGCATGCCTCTGATGGTTGTGGTAATGCTGCTGCTGGTGTTGCTGGATGCCCCGCATCAGCGCTGCAGCGGCTGCGGCCGCGGCTTGCAGCTGCACCACAGGTGCCGCATCCCCAAACAGAGACTGCCCCACACCTGCCCCTGTGGTGGAGCTGGGGCCTGCACCGGCACCTGGCAGCTTCAAGGGGGCAAGCCGCAGGTGCACAAGCCCTGGCCCATGAGCATCCTGGTGGCCGCCAGTGGAGGGGTCTGGGTGCCCCGCGCCAACATCCCGCTTGAGATCAGAAACAAGATCGCTGGCGCTTGGCGGCTGGATGCTCTCTGAGATGGAGATACTCCACGCGGGCGCAGGATAGGCAGCGGAAGACGATCCCTTTGTGGGGCTGGCCGGTGGCATCGCAGACAGCGCTATTCCCCCAGTGCTGCGCATGCTGCGGAGGGTGAGGCTTGTGGCACCTGGCACACCGCGCCCGCTGACATGCATGCCGGCATAGTGTGGCAGCAGCGATGATGGCGCAGGCCCCAGGCCTGACATGTCCAGCACGTCTTGGTCATTGTCTAGGAAGTCCTGCTCTCGCACCGTGCGTGGGCCGGGTGAATAATCATACAAGATGGGCAGCTGGGACACGCCGCCATGGCTCTGCGGTGAGTTGGTTCGAGCCCGAGGGGTTGGTGCAGCTGACATGCAGCCATTAGCAGGATGGTTGTGCACGGGCGGCGGGAACTTGGGCAGCTGCACGGGTGGTGACACCGCAGCTGCCATTGCCTCCAGCCGCGCCACGATGGCCGCGGCAGCAGGCCGCTGCCCCGCAGGCGCCCAGCAGTCGTGGCACAGCTGAATGTAGCCAGGTGTCAGTCGCGCTGCAATCTCTGGCGCAAACAGCAGCACCTCCGCTGTGGGTAGCTGCTTCTTCTGCACAATATCCACTTGGCGCAGCTTGTGGTACGCGCGCTGGCCTGTGCCCAGCTCCCACAGTACCACACCCAGCGCGTACACATCTGCAGATGCACATCAGGAGTTGAGGTCGTGCATTCATGCTTGGTTGAGATGGCCAGGCGCATCGTGGTGATGAGGAGCCGGCGGCACAAGGACAAGGAAAAGATGTCGTGCATTTGTGGTCTGGGCGTCCTTGGAGGGTTTCAGCCCCATCCTTGCCACTGCACCTGTATGCAAGCCCTTGTTATCCTGCTGCAAACCAGCTTCAAGCTGGGCCCGTGAACCTACCGCTTGCGCAGGTGTGCTCCGCGGCTTCACCTTTGAAGAACTCAGGTGCCAGGTGTGACGGCGTTGTGAGCTCAGTTGCTGTGTAGCCTGATGTGCCTGGCTGCTGTACACTAGCCCGGGAACCCAAAGCACTGGTGCAGACAGCGTGGGGCATGGGCACCGGGCTGCAACTGCCTGTGCCATCTGATACACGTGCACCCACACCGTCATCCACGCCTTCTGCAACTGCACCCATCAGGCCCAATGCATGCTGGTCCAGGAACGTCCCCATGCTGAAAGGATGCGTTGTTTCCTGGGTACCCAGCACTGCGGCACCCCCCGTAGCACGGGATGTGATGCGTGCAGATGGCCTGGCAAGCCCAGAGCCTGAAGGATCAGCAGTCGCCACGTCTACAGTGCCGGCACTGCTGAGAATTGAGGCGCGCAGGAAGGTTCTGTCGTGTGGCAGTTGGTCCGCAGTTGCGTCTGTGGGCAGCGGGTCTAAGGCAACGCTGCTGTTGGAGCCCTTCTGAGCACCTGTACGCTGGATGTGGCCTGCCACTGGACCAGCCCCTGAAGTGCTGCATGACGGTGGCACATACCATGTGTCAATGGTTGAGTTGAGCAAGGCTGAGGGTTGATGGCTGTACTGTCGTCCGTCCCGCGCCAGGTTGGGGCTCAGCTGTGGGCCAGCGACGAGCGAGGATGCTGCATCTGAGGCAGCACACCGTATGTTCTGTGTGCTGCCGCGGTGGGAAGAGGTGCCAGATGGCCCCAGGCCGTGAGTGGGCACTCTCCTGAACGCATAGGAGTCCCCTACAGGTGAAGGTGCGTTTAGTGGGTTTGGCCCACTCGGGTCCTGGCTCTGGGGAGTCAACAAGAACGACTGGGGCTCGCTGTTCCACTCGTTTGTGTCACATGTGTGCGGGTAGCCCTGAGCTGTGTCGGTCATCCGGCTGCTCACCACACGGCTGTGTCCAAAGTCTGCCACCTTGGCACACATGCGCCGGCCGTTGGGCCGTGCCGCAGCTGAACTCCCTGCCATTGCCCCGTCTGTTCCGCTGGTGCTGGTAGGCGCAGCCAGCATGACATTGGCCGCCTTCAGGTCGCCATGCACCACCCCGTTGGCATGCAGGTACTCCATGGCGCATGCCACCTCATAGGCCAGGGGCAGCACCTCATGGGGGTCATGGATGGCCACACGCCGCGCGTCCAGGGCACCACGCAGTGACCCCCCTCCACAGTACTCCTGCGGAACACAACGTGCGCGTGATGGGCAAACAGCAGCAGCGTGGTGCCACCAGCTCGCGCACACAGTGTCAGGCTTTGGCACCCCATTGCATAGATCGCGGCCTGGTTTTCGAGCGCCCTGACCGCAGTTCAAAGCCAGGCCAGACCAGGCCATGTGCACATTTAGCCCACAGCAGTTTGGGTGCACTGATGGTATCACAGGAGCATGTTTCTGTGCTCACTCGTGCACAGCTTGCATAGCATCACACTCACCATCACGATGTATGCCTCTGCAGTTGGGCCGAGCGTCTGGCCACCCCTTTGCCGCAGCGACCCGTTGACCCCTTGTGCAGTGGAGAGCTGGCCACCGAATGGCCCCAGAGGGCCGCCGTAGGGTGCAGCAGAATGGGAGCGGCCAGCACGGCTGCAGGGCACGCAATGCCATGATGCACATGATGAAAGAACGCTCTTCTAGCCCAGGCAGGGCAGAAGTTGTGAGGGTTGTTGCAACACGTTAACTATATGCAACCCACGTTAAGCAACAGCTGTTACCGGTTGTGCATGATGATCTCCCAGCTGCCAAAAGTAGCCACAAAAACACAAGACACCCACACAGAAGACACACTGCATGGCACACTCACACTACACTGTGCGTTCCGGCAGCATGCATTCACCATCATGCGCAGCGACCTAAAGCCCAGCCCTTATTATACCTTGGAGATGGGAGCGGAACAGGAAGGACGTCCGTATGGTCCCCGGTTGTCAAGATGCTGGCACAGGTAGACTCCCCAACGCCTCCCACGCTTGTGAGGGTGTGCAGCAGCGTGTGGTTGTTGGCGACGCTGGCCCCACCTGCGCGGCCCACAGGCGACAACAGAGTGGCTGGGGCCCAGGGCCGAGGGGACGCGGCATGGCCCGGGACGTTGCTGTTGCTGCCGCTGCCGGCCACCAGCGCCTGCTGCCCATGCTGCAGCACCACGAAGGCAGAAAGGGTGGCACACAGCGCGGGGTGGCGCATGCACAGGCCCACTGCTGCTTCCTGCTCCACCGCCTGCAATGGCCGGGGCGGCGCCCCCAGGGATGCTATGCTGCCGCGCGTGCTGCCACCACCACCAGCCCACCCCCCGGGTCCACTTGGAGAGTGCACTGTTGGCAGGCCATCAGATGTGGTGGGATAGCCGGCCGACATGCGGCCAAAGGAAGCCATGGGTGTGGACATGGCAGGGTGGCCGCGAGTTGCGTGAGGTGTTGGGGGTTGGGCAGTTGGCGAGCTGCTGGACAGTCCATGTTGATACAAGTGGCTGGCAGGGGGCACGGGGATGACCTTGACAGCAACTGTACGGCCACGCCACAAGCCTGGATGTTTGGCAAGTGACGAGAACAGAGAACAAGTTGAGGCAGATAAGTAGGTGGCACTTATAGCGTCCCATGTTGATTGCAATCACACAAGACGACACGAGCCACAGCCAGCAGTAACCAGGCAGCGCAGGCACATGTGCGGAGGCTGCATCAATGTGCCCGGCCAACCTCTCTTCCCTCACCTTTGTAAACTTTCCCGAAGTCTCCCTTGCCCAGCGGCTGCGCACCCACCAGTTCCACAGGCGCTGCCTCACCCCCTGCACTTGTACCGCCCAGTACTGGCCCCTCATGTCCTGCCACATCATCCACAAGCTCTGACAGTACACTGCTGGCGATTGTTTGCAGCCACGGTCCCTCTGAACAATACACCAGGTCCCCCTGATACGTGGTGGAGCACCTTGTGAGTGTGCTGCTGCTGAAGCGGCCCACGGATGCCCGCTGGCTGTCGCCGCAGACTCCATTGATCAAGTCGGATGCAGTGGCATCCACAAACTGCTCCAGCGCAAGCACTTGCGGCGGCACGTGCAGCGGGGGTGGAGCACAGCTGCGGCAGGTGGGTGTGCTTGGTGTGCCTGGCCGCTCAGGCATGTGTGGTAGCAGCAACTCAACCAGGTCCTGGGTGCTTGTGTGCGATACACCGCTGCTGTGCACACCATGTGCATGCTCGTGAGCTCGTGCTTCTGCAGTTTTGACAGGAGGCTGAGTCGGCACAGCTCTGCCCGCAGCCTTGGCGTCTGCCGCTGCATCATCAGAGACGGAGATCAGGCCTTTCTGCTGCTGGCTGGGCCGCAGCTGTTGTGCCAAGTCATGTGCAGACGGCACATCGAGCGAGCTGGCCAGAGCCTGCACGTTGATCGTTGGCAGATCTATGAGCAGTTCTTCCTGTGTGCAGGCCACGTGAATGGCTTCTGTCTCATGAGCCATCTTGGGTTCTGCACACAGGGCCTGGACAGCTGGACACCATGTGCTGTCCTCCCCAAACGCAATGCTATGCTGCGGGGTTGTGCTGGAGCGAGTCATTTCTGCCGCCCCCAACCTGAGACTGATCTGGCCTGCAGACAGGGTGGTGAAAGCTGGGTGTTCTATCACTGCCTCCATTGCTGCAGCAGCTGCCTCTGCCATCTGGTAATCGTCCCCAGCTTTGAAATCAAAACTAGGCAGGGCGTCTGAGCTTGGTGGGCATGCTGCGGATGCGTAAGTGTGAGATGCGCGCACCACTTCCTCGAGCCGTTGGATGCTGCCAAGGCCTTGGGCCTGGCCACTCCACCTGCCCTGCCCTGCCTGCTGTGCACTATCAGTCCCTCCAGTTGCACAGCTGTGCTGCCTGGCAGGCATCCCAGAACAAGCCTCACGCCTTGCCGTCCCTGTGGCTGTGGCAAGGGAGGCCCCCGGGTTTGCATCTGCCTGCTGCCCCAGCAGCATGCGTGTGGCAGCCGTGGGTGAAAGGCTGCCCAGTGCCCCCGTCCGTTGCCGCAGCTTCTCCGGTTCCCCACCGAGGCGAGTCCTTGATGCACCAGCAGCTGCTGCCACTACGCCTGCATCCCGTGATGCACTCCCTGCCACCTCAATCGATGCGCCATCTGGCTGGCACCCAGAAACCTCCTGCAAACTGCCGGGCTGCTCAGGTACTGACTCCAGCGGCAGAGAGCGCAGCAGTTGGCCCGTGGACCGTGAGAGCAGCAGGAAGTCTGGTGTCATGGAGCTGGAGGGGTTGGGGGAGTCAGGCATGGTGGAGCACGTGTTGAAGCTGTGGCGCAGCTGTGAGGGCATGAGAGGGGCGCCAGGCCCCAGACCCATGGGCAGCATGGTGGGTACCTTGTGCGAATGGCTCCGTGTGATCCTGATGTTTCTGGGGCTGAACAGCCGGCCGCGCCCAAGCCCGACACGCGGCTGATCTGGGGACATGCGTGGGAAGTTGGCTGCGGAGTACCATGCCCGAGAGGTTGCCCCTAGGCCCACTGCCGGTAGGCTGGCCATCTCCCGCCGCCGGACGAACGACGCACGGTTTGCTGAGTTGGACAGGTGGGCGGCATGCAGAGTGCGGCTGCAGGGGGTGGAGCCAACGCCCGGGTGGGTCATGCGTGCGGCGCGGCTGCAAGATGGCGGTGAGGTGGATGCAGCTGCTGGAGCTGCGACTGCCGCTGCCCCTGCACCCAGTGCTGCGAGTGCTGCAGCCCCTGCCGTGTCACGCGTACCGCTGCTGCAGCTGCTGCTGGTGGCCCTCCAGCGCACAGGTGTGCCCTCGCAGGAGCCCGGCTGCAGGCAGGCTCCAGGTCGGGAGGCTGGGCTGGGGCTGTAGCAGCTGGAGTGAATGTTGGGGGTCGCGTCTGGTGTGTTGAAGCTGCTGGGGGTCGTGCACCGAGCATCTTCCCCATCAGGGCACCAGCGATAAGTGTCCAGGGGCACACCAGCATCTGCACCAGCCGCTGGTGCCATGGGCTGGGGCGGTAAGTGGGGACCAGTAGATGCACTCGCATAGCCAAGAGCCATGGCTTCCCCAGCATCAGCCCCACCCGGCAGCCCCCAGCCTGCGCCCAGCCTGGCGCTTCCGGCATGTGCGGACCAGCCGGTGTACTGCGCACCACCCATCTTCATGATCTCACAGAAGTCCATGCCACTCAGCCGCCAGTTGGAGTCCATGGCCTGCGGGCAGTTAAACTAATAACGGGGTGGGTTATAAAGACGCCCCCAAAATCAGTGTTCTGAAGTAACAAGCAGCTGCCTCCGTTCAGGCAACAGGTCAGGCATGAGCTCCATGGCTGTACACCACCAGAAGCACACAGTAAGGAGCGCACTGTGTGAGCATGCACAAGGTCTGGCTCAAGTTGGGCACACCGCACCTGTCCATTACTACTGCTCAACATGGATACGCGGCCGTGTGTGTGTGATGCCATGCCGATTGATGACAGCTGCAGGCTGCTGTGCTGCCCGGCGCTGCCGCCTGTGCTTGTGCCTGCGCCCGTGCCCGCAGCTGCACCCACTGCCATCAGGGCTGGGAGTGCGCCGTGGGAGGTGACGAGTGCGTTGAGAATGGAGGTGTAGGAGGAGTGCCTGCGCTCACACTCCATTCCGCCTTGAAGGTCGGTGACGCTCACCGGTCGGGAGCTCAGCTGGTTGAATATGTCCACTGAGTCGAGTGCGGACAGCCGGTTGCTGGTGCCAGTGGACGGGCGGGTGCACATGTGCACAGTGTCCTGCTTGGGAGGGGAGTAAGCCACCTCCTCCACACATGGACCTGCTGCAAGTGACGATTCGAACCCGCCGCTGGCAGTGACTGTGCTGAATGGGGCACCGTTTAAAGATGCAATGGCATGCCCCAGAGTTGCTGGGGGAATGGGCGTGGCTGTGGAGTGGGCAGTGCGCTGGAGAGGTGAGAAGGACAGGTCAAGGCTGTGCGAGGCGGATGTACCGTGCACTGACAGCTGGATGCCTTCAGCCACTTGCTCCGTCTCAGATGAC
The DNA here is from genome assembly GCA_004335575.1 of Haematococcus sp. NG2. Classification (NCBI taxonomy): domain Eukaryota; kingdom Viridiplantae; phylum Chlorophyta; class Chlorophyceae; order Chlamydomonadales; family Haematococcaceae; genus Haematococcus; species Haematococcus sp. NG2. The sequence continues at coordinate 3,571,409 of QAXD01000013.1, read as the reverse complement.
TCATTGCGAACGAGCTCCATGATGCCTGGCAAAGCCGCTAGGCTGTCATTGCCCACCTGTGCTGCTGTATTGGTTGTGGAACGGCCTGGCAGGCATGACAGAGCTAGCGAGATGCTCTGGTGCAGCAGCTCATCCTGTGACGAATGCACCGTATGCGTGGCTCCCTGCAGGCCTCGCGAGTCCAAGCTTGATGTGCGCAGGAAAGCTGCAGCAGCCACAAAGGCGGCAGCGACCGTGCGGCGCGAAGCTGAGTGGTTTGAAGGATGCGCGTGGTCAGCAGGGCTGCTCACGAATGCACTCACACCGGACGAGGTGCGCACAAATGGCGGCACAGCCTGGGAAGAAGGTGCACGGGGCACTGTCCTGCTCTTGTAGGAAGAGTGGCGTGTGAAGTCAGGCTGCACACTGGACAGCGAGGATGACTCGGCGTCTGCAGAGCCCTTCATCGACCACATGTATCCCACTGAAACTCGCACTGAGCCAGTCTCACGGGAAGCACGGCCCTCGGCTCCCGGTTTTGACGTCAGCAGCGCCGGTGCAGAGTTTGTGTCCAAAGTACCGGCATCGGTGGGCAAATAGTCCTGCAGGCACGAGCAGAATCAAACCAGTGTCAGCGCGACAGTTGCAGAGCGTGGTTTCTCCAGTGAAAGCATGGACTTATAAGGCGCTACCTGTGGGATTTTGGAATGCACATGGGCGGGATACCAAACAACACTGAAAAGTACCCACCTCATGGACCCCACAGCACAGCCAACGCGTAAACGTCATTTGTGCAGCTCTATTGGCTCCGCTGTTGTTCACCAAGAGCTGCTTGATGGGGACATCAAGTGAACCTGAAGTTTCAGCATCTCAACCTTGAAGTCTACGAATGCGTATAATAAAGCGTTCCCAATTCCATGTAGCTCAACCTAGACCTCGGGGTCCATTTTCTGCCCGCGACTGTTCGTGTCTGAACCACTGACTCCATTGAACTATTTCTTTTTGAGCTGTATGATATTTAATTGAATATTTGCCACAAGAAGTTCGCGAAGGAATGTGAAGAGGTGCCAGCACAAGTGAGCAGGAATGAATCGAAGAGATTATGATCACCATCCGAGTTCATTCTGCATGCTTGCTGCACGGTTCGATGCCTTGCCAGGAAGACGATCACGAGGAGAAACATTCATCAAACACGCAAGCTGTCTTGAGCACGCTCCGAAAGTGCCCCACCAACATAATGCGAAAGCTGAACCACGAGTACGAGTTGTCCATGGACCCTGCAGCTGTAAACCACTGACGTGCAGATCCCTGCCGAAGCATGCACAGCGTCTTGCAGTGCCATGCTTTTGTACTTTCTGCCAGCACTCGTATTGGTGAACTTGCATGAAGCTGTACGCAACCAACAGATGCATCAAAAGATTCCATGTTCATCAACAACAGGTCACGTGCCATCACGTAGCAACCACACACTGTGTTCATGTTCCATTCTGGAAATAAATGCGCACATTAGGACATTGAAACACTCAACCAAAATGCTCGTCCACAACAGCTCAATTCCATTTACTCATACTAGCATGAATCCTTGTTTTGGCTGTTGCAGCACCAGTAACCGCCAAAGGTTCAACAGATGCTTGATGCGTCATTTGTCCGAGTCAGACTGATGTGCCCAATCGGTGGACACATCAGTCAATAGAACTGGCCTGACGCTCCACGACATGTGCCTCTCACACGCATCCACACAGGACGTGGCCGCAATGCTCCACGATGACGTGTTCATGCGATGTGGCTTGCGGCGTACACAAACTGCTCGAGAGGCAGTGCAGTAGACGGCCGGCATATCGTCAGACATGACTGCACGCATACACAAACTGCACGGCAAGCAGCAAGCATACATGCAGTGATACACAACCTGCAGCTGCAAGTGGCTTCCACGCCCAGCGGCAGGACAAAGCTGCCTAGAAACAAGCAGCCCAAGCACTGATACTTGTGCAGAGTGCATGAAGTGGATGGCCATAGTCATACAACGGCCAGCTAAATCCAACCTACCTGCCCGAAGTCAAGCGTGATGCGGCCTGTCCGCTGCGGGTCGAAAGCGCTGAACGTGCGCACGCACGACTGCAGGAAGAGGCACATGCGGATGAATTCGTCGAGCGACATCTGATTGTTGTTGTCAGGGTCGTGCCTGCACAGTTGGCAGAGGAATGGTTCACAGATAGGATCCTGTTTCCTGGCAGCGTCCGGTGTAATGCATAATGTAGGTGCTCGCGTCATGTGGCAGAGATGTGGCCTGTAGCGCCCATAACTACAGCATCCCTTGCAATAGTACAACCCACAGCTGTCACATCTCGGTGCGCCATCTGTTCACTGCCCCACGTGGTGCGTGCTGCTCAAGTCCTCTGCAACTGGTCATCACGCAGTCGTGCCAGTGCCCCACCTGTTCATCATCGCATGCACGACTTGCGGGTCAAGGTTGAATCCTGCGTGCCTCAGCGCCTGTGTCACCTCGTTCGCTGCCAACGTGCGTGAGCGGTCCTGGTCAAAGTACTGCAGTGCAACGGCAGGCACGATTGACACTGTTGAGGAATACACCAGCCAAGAGGCTACGCACAAATCTCCAACAGAGCCGACAGCCTGTTTGCTGTGTGGGTGCAGGAGCATGACCGGCACACCACTTACCATGAAGCTCCCCTGCACACTGCATAGCAACAGGTAGCACAGCCAGACGACTGAGTATACACAGCCGCAGATGTACACATAACTTCTGCTATGTTTCTGTGCATGCTGGTCACGTGCAACAGCAACACTGGGGGGCGTAAAGGGGGTGAGGGCACATGAGGCGTAGGTGCCAGCACCACCCCAATGCAACATACCTGGTTAGGAAACCATGCAGCTTCGCAAACTCCTGCAGGTTCAGCCGCCGCCGCCCTGTCGTGTCAAATGCACGGACCATGGCGTCCACGTCGTTCAAACCCTGCATGCCCCATACACATTGTCACGCATGAAATGCGTGCATGGTGACAAACAGCATGCATGTGTGCAGGAAGCGCCATGCTTATCATCTACCCCACCACGCAACAGTTTGTATGGACTGCACCATGCAAACCCTCATCTTGGAGCAGGAGCAGTGGCATACAGTATGCACATTCATACAGTATGCACATTCAAACCTTTGCGATCAGACAACTTACAAAGTCCAAATTTCCCAAGCGCAGAGCTGCCTGCAGCTCCCCTGTGGAGCGATGGAGCAAGTTTCGTATTTCAAATGGTAGATGCTGAGAAGCTGGTGGACCCAGCAGTGGAAAGCCGTAAATCTGCACCTACTTGCATCCAGCTCCCCGCTACGGTCTTTGTCTATGCTGGTGAACCACGCCTGCAAAGCCGCGTCGCCAGACTGAGCTGGTGGTGCTTGCTGCTGGTATGGCTGCTGAGTCTGCTGCTGATAACCTCCAGGCGCCTGTTGATATGCTGGTGGTTGACCTGGCTGTGCATATCCGCCTGGCTGTGCGTACCCACCAGGGGGCTGCTGATACGGCTGCTGGTACATGTTTTTAGAGTGTAGAAGCCTCTTTCGTTTATCAATTTCCTGCTCCGCCTTCGCGAGGGTTTTGTAGCCTGTATGGGTGGCACGCAATGACTTCTGCGCACCTGCTGCGTTCATTCCAGTCATTACAAGCACTTGTTTTGTGCATTTGATCAACCACTGATTCCTGGGACCTGCAAAAGTCAATTCTCGTGCAGTGTCGAGGGTTGTATCGTACACGGTCGGGTCCAGGTTTCCAGGACCATGCATATCGACCTAACATTGACCGATTCCGACAACGAGCAGGGACCCCAGCAACAGTTCAAACCACAGCCAGGCCCAGGTGCGGTGCGCATCGTGTGCTTTGCTGTGTGCTTTGCTGTGTCAGGTGATGCAGTTTCCACATGCCACGGTTCGTGAAGCACGCGCATGTGCACATGAGCCCAGCATGCACCAGCCATTGACAGCTGGCCCTGCCCGTGCTGCAGCACCGCATGCAGCTCCTGCCCAGGGCGCCAGGCTATCGCAGCAAGGTGGGAGGGAGCCGCAGAGTGGCTGTGTCGTGGTCTTGTCCTCCGATGACGAGGAGGAGTTGCACCGCGTGGGCCATGCACAAGCTGCACGCACGACGTGGGCTGCTGGACCAGCGGCTGCGCAGCCCCATGGTGCAGCAGCAGCAGGCAACCCGGGGCCAGGCCCACCGCCCTTACATGCAGCAGGATCAGGTGCTGGAGACTCGGGTGCAGGGGGCCCGAGTGGCTTGCAGGCATTAGGATCAGAGTCTGAGAGCGATGATGAGCTGGACTTTGGTTTCCTGAAGGCTGCACCAAGCACGCGTGCCGGCAGCACAGGTGAGCAAGCAGTTTGGGCCTCAAGCATGCGCTTCTGATCAAGCATGTGCCGGCGTGTGGCATGTGCAAACGGCGCGTCACACCGCTTGCTGTCGTGATCCGACATTGCGCAGGGCTAGGCAGTGAGCTGCGTGCGGGTGCGGCGGCTGGGTCTCGCCTGCCTGCCCCCGTTCCTTCAACATCCCAGCACCAGTCCGCACAGGACGCAGCACAAGGCCGGGGGAAGCGCGCTGCTCCCTCCCCTGCCTTGCAGTCCACTGGCTCCCAACATGACCGCTATCGTGTTGGCAGTGGTGGGTTGGGTGGCTGGGGCAGCCAGGAGGATGATGGGTACCAGGGTGCTGGCACACAGCAAGGCAGCTGCGGCGGCAGGAATGTGAAGGCGCGCAAGGCCCCCATGGACAAGGAGGCTGCAAAGGCAGCCAGGGAGGAGGCCAAGGAGCGGAAGGCGGCGGAAAAGGTGCGGGCATGCTGCCGCCGCAGTTTGAGTCTATTGCGTTCAGGGTTTCAGGCTGTGTAATGGAGTCACTGTCACAGAGTGGTGCTAGAGTGTAGCTTGGTGGTGTGAGCGCATGCTGCTGCTGCCCGCAATGTCCTGCACTCTGCGCCATATTTGCTGAGCTCGATATCCTGGTGGTGTGCCAGGCTGCTGCAAAGGAAGCGAAAGCCGCAGAGCGTGCGCGGCTGGCAGCTGAGAAGAAGGCGGCCAAGGAGGAGGAGAAGGCTGCAAAGAAGGCGGAGAAGGAGGTGGCACGGTGTGTGGCAGTCATGCCGCCTGCACGCTGCGGAACCGTGCATGTACCGTAGTCTGCTTCAGTTTACAGACAGCCTGGAACGCGGTGGGTTTATGTCTAATGGTTGCTGGGCAGGGAGCTGGGTCAATCGACCACCTCCTGCCACGTTCCCCAGTTGCAACGTGCAGCTACAGCTGCACTGCACAGGCCCTTGAGTGCGCTTCCTGTCATTGGCCAACTGCCCATCACGTGCATGCTGCAGCGCTCTGAGTGGGACTGGCGCTGAGAAGAACATGCTGGTGCGGCTGTCCACCAAGATGGTGGAGAGTGAGTGGTGCCCTGACCTCATGCGCACCCTGCGTGACAACGGCTATCAGTACCAGGTGGGGTTGCATATAGTTTTTTTGTCTGAGTGGCTCATGAGAAATCATCACGAGTCTCAGCGCTGGTCATGGACCTGCGCTGCAGAAGGGTACTCACGTGGCAGTGCAGCCTCCACGTAGCATGATGTCCTTCAGCCATGCAGCTGCTTGACAGACGGTGTCTCCTGGTGCATGCCACACAGCACTGGCAGCATAGTGAGCATACCATGCACGACAATGCACGTCCCATGTGGCAAACATGCTGATGTCCACATGCTACAGGTGGACGGAGGGCTGCCTCTGGGTGGCGAGTACGCGTGCGTGCGCTTCGCACGCTGCATGCCGCGCGCCGCGGCCAACTCGTTCTTTGAGGGTGATGTCCCACTAGAGCTGATTGGCTCTGCCACAGGGCCGCCCCGTGAGGAGGTGGAGGTGCTGCTCCCCATCCTGCTCGTGTTCCTGTCCCCCCAGCAGCTATGCGCACAGCTGGCGGGTGGCAGCATGCTGGGGCCGCTGCGGGCACGTGTGCGGCATGCACACCCGCACTGCACGCTCATGGTGGGGTGCGTGGGCCTGGAGCGCCACCTGGACAAGGAGGAGCGCGCGCCTGGCTCGGTGCGATGGGCATAACCGCATGGTGTGCGCCATCCGCCGGCACGCTCGCTGCGGTGTACATTCATGGCATATGTGCCGCAGCATCTGCGCCTGCTCGGCCAATGCCACATGTTATACATCCAAGTCGCTGCCAGGCGTCTACTCAAGGAACAGGATGCACTGATGAAGGACGGGGCCGCCCCTTCTTTGCACCTGGCCGCAGACATTCAACCGCAACACGGTCCTGGATGCGTTGATGGATGTGAGCATGCAGCTCCCAGCCGTGCGGCTGCGCACCGAATTGAAGGATGGCGCCCAGGCAGCGGAGTTTGTGCAATACGCCACGCGGCAGCTGGCGTGTCATCACAAGAAGCAACAGGTGCGGCATGCACAGCAATGCACACCATGCGATCATTGCCACACAAAGCACATGGCGCGTAGGTTGCGGATGTCCAGCAAACGCAGGGGATGTCATGCAGATCACAGCTCGGTGAGCCTGCCACAGAGGTGCTCAGCAAACAACCCTGCTTCAACCAACCATACAAACTCCAATGTCAATGTGTCTGCTCATGTGCCTCGCTGCAGGACGGCTACCTGGCATCATTTGGTTCAGACAAGGTGTCGGCGCGCCATACCGCGCTGCAGGGCGAACCGCCTTCCACACGCACACTGGCACATGCGCTGTCACACCTGTTCACTGGTGGAGACAAGGCAATCGCGGTTGCCAAGCAGTACAAGAGCGCAGCCGCACTGCTGCGCGCGTACCACAACCCTGCACTGTGAGCCCTGCGAATGTGGCACGGCATGCTCAACCCCCAGCTATGTTGCAACTGAGGCTCACGTGCAATAGCATGCTTGTGGTATGCACCCAAGCACGACATTTGAGCCTGCCCTTTCCTGCACTCCAGCATCACGCCACATGTGCGGTGCTGTCAGAGCTGGGTCCCAGCTGAACATGAGGGCAGTGCAGCAGGTGCCCGTGTTGTTCACACATGTCACACACGTGGTCCAACCCCCCCACTCCTCTCCTCCCTGTCCTCCACACACAGGAGCAGCAGGCAGCGTGAGAACCTGCTGGTGGGCATCTCGCTGGGCACAGGCCAGGGTGGTAACCTGGGTGCCAAGAGCTCCAAGGACGTGTATGAGTTCTTCATGAGCACAGACCCCGATGCACCTTGGCGGGAGGCGGCTGCTGCGGGGAAGGAGTGACACGGGAGTGGAGTGAGATGATCCTCCGCCGCCGCAGGTGCTTGCAGACATAGCCTGATGATGTGGTACAATGATGCCGTTAGAACGGCGTGGTCCACACACTGTTTCTTGGCTCTGGCTGCTCTTTCAGCTGCAAGAACAAGTCAGCGGACACAGTCGGCAGGGACATGACTCACAGCTGATGTGCTCTTACCTACGGTCTCAACGTACAGTCTCAGTGAGCAGGACAAACAGCTCAGCGGTAGCGGGCCCATGCAAAGCGATATGTATGACCTGCCAATGCAGTGTGAGAATGACGTGCATGAGGCAGTTCCTGAGCAAAGGGCCACTGAGGCATGGATGGGTAGGTGGTTCACATGCAGGGGACCTGTGCTCCTGAATGGACAGTCCAGGACGACTAGTAGTGTGCCTTGCAAGGTTTTGAGACCGCCGAGCACTGCTGGCAGCCCGTGACTGGCTGAAGGTGTAAACATCATCATGCACTTTTGTCATCAAAAGCAGTTCACTGCACGCCTTCGCGCACCTTTCTCACCGCAGTGGATCAGGCTCATAGCTGCGCAGTGTACGTGAAGCAGCTTCAGCGCGGGCATTTCAGCAGGCGGGCTGTGGATTGCTGGTATGACATTGAGGACAGTGTGGGACGGCGAGCAGGCCACGGCAGAGAGGCTGAAGCCGTGAAGGCCATGTAACAATCAAGTCAAATCAACCGGCAGGCAAAAGCAAACACAGGGTTGGCCAGGGCAACAGGGAGGCACATGCAGGCAGCCAGAGCTCATCCATGCGGCTGGACAGGATCCTCACTGCTGTGGCAAAGCGCTGGCTTGTGTGGCGTGGGGGCGGACACATGGGCAGCTGGCATGGAGAGAACAGCAGCTGCTGGTTGTTGAGGGTACAGTTGAGAGCATGCCCGGCCATCAGGATCCAACAATCATGTGCGTGCTAGTGATGCCTAACAGTGGTTGGCATTGAGGATAAGAGACTGTGCAATGCGTGATGCCAGCAGGTTACATGTGGAGGGAACAGCCCGCACCGCCTATCATGAGTATCATGCAAAAGATATTGTTTGCGTCCAGACAAGACCACGACATAACAGGCCGCAAACCTACTGGCACATGTACCAAGGCTGTCAGCAAGCTCGAGCAGCGAGCTCATCGCGCCCAAAAGGTCTTGCGTATGCTGCCACACACATCACAATCATCAAATAGAACATGGAGGACAATGGTGACCCATACTAGTCCCGCAACTGCGTCAAATCAGTGCTGTGTAACTGGTTCCGGTGTTCAGCAAGCCCTGCCAGCAAGCGCTCCCATGCGCTGTAGTTGGTACAGGTCAGAGCTTCTTCCTTCAAGCACACCCATCTGTTTTGCTGCCCTTAAGAGACACGTTCAGCACAACAAAGAAAGAGCCCAAATTAAAACCCCACCTGCACTCCCATGGTAAGCCCAGCAGAGCAATGTGCAGGCCAGTGCAGCCAGATAGAGAGCAGGGCCGGGAACTAAATGAGCAGACAAGCAGGCACAGCTGAGCTTGGCCATGTGGCCGCCCATGACACAATACACGGCACAAAGCACTGTTTGTCCATACATAGCTGCAAATCAAGAGCTACAAACACACGTCCAACAGTCTGTTTGAAGTAGCAATGAGCAGGGTTAGCCCTGCTCGTTACACATACAACCCCCAAGCCTCAAGCCCATACATCCAAAGCACATGCAGCCCAGCAGCAGGAGGTTGCGCCGTGCAGGCGTGCACAGGGCCCAATAGTTGGTCTGTGCACAGCGTCACCCGCATATGCGCGTGTCTCAGCGCAGCCACCAGCCGGGGCTCTACTTGTTGGCACCCGTGTCCTTGCCAGTGGCCACCGCCGACTCCACCTTGGAGATCTGGGCCGCGGTCGCGCGCACCGAGTCCAGCTGCACCTGGATCTCGCCCCGCAGCTCCGGGGGCGCGGCCGCCACCGCCTTCTCCAGCTCCGTCACCTGCGCGTCCAGCTGCGCCGCGCCCTTCTCGGCGTCGGCCTTGGCCTGCGCGGCCTTCTCTGCGCCCATGGACGCGCGGCCGGCCTTGATGGAGGTGCGCATGAGCGCCAGGGACTGCGACACGCGCTGCAGCTGCGCGGCCTGGGGGCCCTTGGACGTGCGCGCCATCTCCTCCACCTTCTGGATGGCGCCCTCCACCTTGGCGGCCAGCAGCTTGTTCTCCACCAGACCCACCGAGTGGCGGGCGACGGGCACGTGCGGGTCGTTCACGGTGCGGGCGGCACGCACGTTGACGATCTTGTCGGTGTTGATGTGGAAGAAGTTGAAGCGGTGCATGAGCCAGTAGATGCCCACCTTGGCTGCGTCCTGGATGAACCACCACACCACGCAATAGATCCAGATCCACAGGGGCATGAGGGAGTACTCGTAGTGGACGGTGATGGGGGTGAACGCGGTGGTAAGGGACGTGATGGGCACGGGCTCATCGAGCACGGGGTTGCTCGAGTTGGCGATGTCCATGTAAGCCTGAGTGAGCTTGGTCTTGCGCGCAAGGCCCTCGGTGCGGATGTGGTCGGTCTTGCCCTCGGGCCACGAGCAGGCCAGGATGGTGGAGATGGACAGGGCAGTGCAGGCGGCACCCAGCAGGATGAAGGAGGGGCGGGCGGACCAGAAGAAGCCCTCGTGGGTGCGGGCGGAGAAGAGGGTGAGGAAGTCGGAGATGGACACCTTGAGGTACACCATGGTGGTCACCTTGCCGTACGTCATGCGGCCCATGTTCCAGCGGTGGAACACACCGTCGGTGTTCCAGGAGTCCAGGGCGGCCCACAGCAGGATGAGGGAGGACAGGCACGCCACACCACCCAGCACGGCAGACACGCAGAACAGGGCGGGCAGGTTCCACTTCTCGGGGTAGTGGGAGGGCTTCACCGTGTCGTAGCCGACCGAGATCAGGGTGCCGTCGTTCAGCAGCGTGATGAGCATCAGCATCAGCACAGGCATGAAGAAGAACTCAGGCCAGCGCTTGAGCTCGCCAGGCACCATGCAGTTGTAGTACTTGGAGCTTGAGTCATCAGGGTCCACGCGCACGCCCTGGGCGTCACGGAACGCCATGTAGTAGGTGTTGTCGATGTCCCACTCGCCCTCGTCGCGCTCGGTGGTGAACTTCCACTGGGGCACGCCGCTGGTGCTGTTGCCGCCAAAGTACCAGTAGGGGCACACGTGCTCCTCCGCGTACTTGATGGGGTGCAGGGACAGCACGGCGATGAAGAAAAACACCAGCAGCTGCAGCGTCGCCGAGATACGGTAGTTAATGAAGTTCTTCATGCGCTGGAAAATACACCGCGCAATCACGATGGCCTCCACCACAGTGGTCAAACCAGGCTGGGTCTGCGGTTGTGCAGGGAAGTGCGCGGGCAGCAATGTTAAGAGCCACAGCCGGGCCTGAGATCACTGCTGGGGTGTTCGTCACGGGCTTCACAGCGGAGCACTGGAGCACCCCTACTCCAAAGCCCCCTACTGATGCACGCTCATAACAGTGCTTCAGCCTTGGGCACAAACCCGGTGGCCACCCACCAGCACAATGTCAGCGGCAGCACGAGCCGCGTCAGTGGCGCCCTGCACGGCCACGCCCACATCAGCACGCTTGAGCGCGGGCGCATCGTTCACGCCGTCACCAGTCATGCCCACAGCAAAGCCGCACTGGCGCAGTGCCTCCACAATCAGGTACTTGTGCTCGGGGTACACCTGTGAGCGAACAGATGCGTCCATGCACCAGGTTAGCACACCATGTGCACACATGCGGTGGAAGACGGTGTGAAGGGGGGTGCTGCCAGTGACCCAGGCACGACAAACGAACTGGGTCCAAACTGGGGAAGGTCCAAACTGCAGCCTCCCAACCTTTGTGCCAGAGCCACCCCTGGACCGTTAAGTGCAGCCGCAGCCAGCTATTGCTGCTGCCAAAGCGCTGCCTGGCAGCCCGTTGCCCTGCTCCCCAAATGTCACCAGAAGCAAGCACGCACCCACTCACCCCACCCCCCCGGTTGTAATGACAACGGCGACAAAGCGGACACTGGCTTGCTACTCTGGCACACGCACACCCCGCACCTGGCCGAAACCGTCAGCGTCCAGGATCAGCTCGCCAAAGTTCTTGCCTAGGTCCTTGGGGATCTTGCCATCAGCCTCCATGGCGGGCAGGCCCTTGGCGTCCTTGATGTTGGTGTTCATGCCCAGCATGCGCGCAGTCTCCTTGGCAATCAGCACGTGGTCACCTGTGATCATCTTGACGTCCACACCATACTCCATGGCCTTGTGGATGGTGGCCTTGGTGTCAGGGCGGGGAGGGTCCAGGAAGGTGAGCAGGCCCAGCAGGTGCCAGGGCTCGCCCTCGTTCTGGCGCGCCACAGCCAGGCAGCGGATGCCGCGCTGGCCAAAGTTGGACACGGAGCGCTCCGCGGCGTGGATCACCTGGGCATCGGTCTCCTGCTCCAGCAGCTTCATGATGATGTGGGGGGCGCCCTTGGTCACCTTGAACACCTTGCCGTCAGGCGCCTTGATCGTACCTGTGGTGGGGCAAGCACAGTGCCGCAAGTAGCTCAGATCACGCGCAATCTGAACGCACCGGCCGGCCACGCCCCGCGCCATCTAAGCAAGTTCTACGACAAGCCACTTGTACACATGGCTCCCACCAGCCTCCTGGTGGAGCAGCAGCTCCACCGCATGGGTGGCGCCCACAAGCACAACATGCAGCTGTTGTAATGCCTCACCCTCTGTACGCTTGACCGTGGGGTCGAATGGCATGAAGTCAACCTGGGTGTAGACGTCGAGGGAGGCCAGGTCAGCACAAGAGAGCACAAGCGTGTCGAGCGCGTCACGGGCGGGCTCCTTCCACTTGGCGGCCAGGGCAGCCATGCGCAGCAGCTCCTTCTGGTCCATGTTTTGCACGAAGACAGGTGTCTCGTCCTGTAGGGGATGTGTGCATGCATGGTGTTTGGCCGTGTGCATTCCAGCTGCCTTGCAGACAGCGGCTTGATGAGCAAAGGTAGGCCGCATGCCCCGCCAATCCCCTCCCATTCCCGAAAATTCCGTGCACAGTCCTGAATGCCGAGGTCACGCGTTAAGCATACCATGTGTGCTTGCATATGGTAAACGCAGCACTCCAGGCTAAGTCTTCCTTTTCCCCAAGCACACACCTGGATGACCATCTTGTTGAGTGTCAGGGTGCCGGTCTTGTCGGAGCACAGCATATTCATGCCGGCCATGTCCTCAATAGCAGCCAGGCGCGTGACAATAGCACCCATGGCAGATAGCTGGCGTGAGCCCAGTGCCAGGGTCGTGGTGCACACAATCTCAATAGCAATGGGGATAGATGCAACCAGCAGCACCACGGTGAAGGACAGCGCCTCGCGGACCTTGGCGCCCATGCCCAGCAGGTAGCCAAACGCGGTGAAGCACAGCGTGAATGACATGGCCACCAGCACAAACATGATCTGCATGCAGCAGCAGTGCATGTCGGCGCAAGCGCATAAGTTGCTGCGTGTGCAGCTGCTTCAACACGTGATCAACCAGCGCAAACTTGCATGGTTAGCATCACGAACTGCACACATCCTTTCGGCCAGCAGCGTGCACCACCATGTGGTGCCCATGGCTGTACGGCATGCATGTGCGCTCACAGCAGAGCCTGCAGCTATGGGCTGCTGCACTTTGCTCATGGGCTGCGCACGAGGCCAGCAGCATGCAGGATGTTGAGCGCACCTTGAGCAGGATCTTCTGCAGGTGGCCAATCTCATCGCCGCCCTGGAGCATGGTCGCGGTCTTGCCGAAGAACGTGTTCTTGCCAGTGAACTCCACGGTGGCCTCCACCTCACCACGCGTGACAGTGGAGCCCATCTTGGCCGACTCGCCAGCATACAGGGTGACTGGGAGTGACTCACCGGTCAGGGCTGACTGGTCCACATCAATCTGGCCGTGGTTGACCTGTGGGCAGGGCACAGCAGAATAGCTTGGCCACATGGGCTGATGGATGTTACTGCGCTGGAACTACGACCCTCGGTGCTCTGCAGTGGAGCTCACGGCAGGAACCCAGGGGGCGCATGCAATTGAGACCCGTGCAAACAACCTATCACTTGAAATGGCAGTTGCCTCGCGCAACAGCCACTCTCGGCTCTGTAAACGCATGGATGTGACAGCTCACCAAGCAATCAGCGGGCACCGCAGAGCCGGCCCCCAGGAGCACCATGTCGCCTGGCACCAGCAGCGCTGCGTCAATCGTCTGCCATTTCCCATCACGCTTCACAGTTGCGGTGGGCTTCAGGGAGGCCTTGAGCGCAGCCACGGCATCGCCTGCCTTTGTGGTCTCGTACCTGCGCGCATGCGTGGCATATGCTGTTATGTCTTACAAACTCGGCATGTGTCGCATGCATGTCGTCCGCAGCATGCTGGGTGCAACGCACTACGCACCAGCCCAGCGTCGCGTTCAGGAACTGGATGCCCATCAGAATACCTGCAAAGTGGGCGGTTGAAAGAGCGTGAAAAAGGGCGCGAAAAAAGACCCAATATCCACGTCGGATCGTTAGAATGCTGGTGTGCTTCTACGCGTGGCAGCTTGGGTAGGTGATAGCACATACGAATGCCATGCACAGCAGCTGCAGGCAAACACTCACCAAAGTCGGCCCAGTTCGTGATGACGGCCTCCACAATCGCAGCAATCCAAATCATGATGGGCATGGGTTGGTACAGCTGCAGCCATCGTGCATTAAAGGCATCTTCTTTCGGAGGCAGTCGCGTTGACACACTACGCATTTATCACAAGCTTGTTGAAAAACTAGTGCGCCACAACAAGGCAGTGCCCCAGCACAGCAGGCCCTGGCCAATCGCCCCTAGTGCCCGCCTCCCGCACCTGGCGCACGAAAATGAGCCACGATGGCGTCGTCTTCTCTTCTAGCTCGTTCCTCCCCCATTGCAACCGCAGCGCGTCAGCCTCTGCGTGGGAACGGAAGTACAAGATTCATAAGGTCTATTTGCCATGCCCCCCGTGCGCTGGCGCCCATTATAAGCAGGCGCAGCAACTGCAAAAACAATTGTGGCGAGACTCTGCGCCCAGGCAGGCGCAGTGTGGCCAGCAGGTGCCTTTTGACACGGCTCACCAGCAGTGGTGATGCCGTGCGAGGGGACGAAGTCGGCCTGCGCGCACAGCAAGTGCAAGAGCAGCTCAGCAGCTTGCTCCCGGTGGTGCCCGGTGCACCTAGAGTCCGGCTGGTTGGCCCATCAAAGAAGGCAGCTCAGTGACGTCACCTTGGGGCCTTCCTTCGTGTGGAGCCCATCTCCGTCTTCGTGTTCGGCCATGGCTGGTCCCGAGATGTGGGAAAACTTTTAGCCACCGTGCATACACAAGTGGCAAAGATTCTGTGCAAGTCTGCGTTTAACTTGAACTAAATGCTTCTAACGTGACGGAACAGCGCATCTGGATCACACAACCTGCCTCCCACTGAGACACGAGTCACATGGGTGTGCTGGTGTCCGAGCACAGACAAGCGCACGCCGCGCAGCATCCATGTGTCGGGGCTGGGCCAGTCGTCCCGGTCATCCTACTCAGCCTACCTTTGCTGTCTTACTTTGGTGCGCCAAATCCAGCAGCAGGATCCACCCACGACTGCATGCCGCCACTCCTGCTGCAGCACATCCAATCATGGCCTGCTGCCCAGGGGTTGTCCCCCGAGGAATAAAGCTGTGCGGCAGCCTCCTGTGGCCTCCATGTGCTGGCATGTGCTATCAGTGCGGCGGCTGCATGGCCGTCTGGGCTGCCAAAGTGCATGCTGCGTGCGCTTTTAGTGCTGGTGGCATTTCCAGGGCGCTGATGATGCCACACTTGGTGCTGTCAAACGCAGCACAGCAGGGCGGGGCATAGGACGCGAGATCCAACAACACAGTCGCTTTCACACATGCCCTCATCCGCGCATGGCTTTCCAAGTCAATGGATAAGGACCACTTGAGCCGCCACCAGAGCTGCAACTAATGCCAGCACGTTTCGACTGCCATCGCGTTCTAAGTTCATGGATGGGGTGCACCACATACAGCAGCAGCATGACGTGACGAAGTCTTGCGCAACCGCACCTAGGCATGCACGCCCTCATGTTCACAATCATATGCCTGCTCTTCCAAAGTATGCACCGTTGCTGTTGAATATTCACTGCCTACGGTGATCTTCATGTACTATCGATGGCGTGCAGGGCACCAAGCCGCTCGCTTCTGCGCTGCCGCCACCCTCGTCCACAGTTCTGCCTGCCTGGCTGCTGTCCCGCGCAACATGTACAGTCTCAACCTGACTCGATGCTGCACTGCCATCTGTAGCCCTGCTGCTGCAGTGTGCTTCTGGTCGCATGAGGCCCGCGCGGACAAGCTCCTGCAGTGATGCACCCATGCGTGGCAGGTGCTTCAACAAGCACGCGTGCGCCACGTCCCCAAGAAGCCCGGCAGCCTGCAGCTGTGACACTCTGCTGAGCAGCACACGCAGCCACAGGGCATTGGGGCGGTGGCGCCAGCGTGACAGTGCCCAGGCAAGGCATGCCAGCTCCCGCCCACTCTGGAGCGGCAGCAGCTGCAGGGCACATGCATGTCACATAGCTGATATTTGGCACAACTTAATGCTACACATCACACACCGCAGACAGCATCAGAAGGCAGACTGAGGCAGGTTGAAGCAAGGTTTGAAGTTTACTAACAGTGCAGCTGGGAGCAAGCATCTGCTGTGTTGCATGATGAGAATTACATGGACAGCATGCTTGAGCTCATGCGTGCTGTGCTGCTGTATGCCTGTACATGTGTACAACCCCAAACACACCTGCACTGTGTGGAGGAGCAGTATGCGCAGCCACTCGGCATCTGGTCTGTAGCACAGCCGGCTCAGTGACCACAGCAGCAGGCTGAGAGTGTAGGGTGCCACCGCAGTGTACACACGACTGCCGGCAGCTGACTGTGGACTTGGTCCAGCCCCAAGCAGGTGACAGCCTACTGGTGCTGCTTGGAGGCTAAGTGCAGCAGCTGCTGCAGTAGGAGCACCTCGTGCCTGCCGCATTGTCACTGCATCCGATGGTACGCTCACCAGTGCTGCTGAATGTTGAGTGTTGCTTGCTGCTGTAGCGACATACGCGCTGCTGCTAGCCATGGTGGGCCCACGGCGTGCGCGCACAGGACCCTTGCCAACAGCTGTTGGATGAGGTGCTGGGTACGAGCTGGCAAAGTGATGGGCCTCTGTGCTGGTAGCTGCCACAATCTTGGCCAGCACCACTTCCAACAGCTGAGCCACCTGCTTGCTTGTGGGCATGTGGCCCATGCGCACAGCGAAGAACAGAGCCAGTACCAGGCCCTGCGGCCGCATGCCTTGCACATGGACCTGGCAGCAGTTCAGCAGTGCACGGCACACATGTGGTGGGGGGTACCAGTGCATGCGCGCCATGGCCCAAGTGATCTGCCCCAGAGCTGCAGGCCCCAGTGAACCCTTGGCTGCCTTCCGCCCCACCGCTAGCACCATCTGCCTCAACAGGGCGGGGGGCGGTTGGTAGCGCAGGCGTGCCATCGCCCACATGAGGTTGCCCAGGTCTTGGTCCTGCAGTCGCCAGGCTTGCGTCAGTGCGCCAGCCACCAGCACATGCAGCAGCCGGGGTGGCGGCCGGTGCCCCAGCGAGGCCAGGGCCCACACCACGTGGGAGGCATCAACCGGTTTGTATGCTGCAAGTGCCTGCTGGGATGTGATGACAGGTTGAAGTGCTGCTGACACAAGGGCGGAACCCGGCTCATACCGAAGGCGCGCTAGGGCCCACAGCAAGTTGGCTGTGTCCTGGGGCTTGAGCCGCCGCTGCCGCGCCAGCTGCTCTGCCCGCTCCACCAGCTTCTGCATCACCTCGGGCAGCGGCATGTGCTGCAGGCGCGCAAGGGCCCAGCACAGCTGCGCCACATCGTACCCACTGAGTGCAGGCGCGTGGTGTGCTGCCAGGGTGGCCCAACGCTCCAAGAAGGAAGCACCTGGCTGGCATGCCATTGTAGCCAGGGCCCAGGGGATGGTGGCCAGGTCTTGCGGGCTGAGCTGAGAAGGCGACTGCAGGTCGATTGTCGCTGGGGGGTACACCGGCCTTGCAGCTGCACGCTGACTGGCGTGAGCACCTTCATCAGCTGCTGTTGCTCTCACTGCTGGGGGTCCGGCTGGTGTTTGATGGTCTGACTGATCATGGTAGGGTTGGCAGGCAGCAGTGAGTGTGCCCAGTGCAGCACCACCACTGGCGTTTGCGCTGCGCACCTGTTTTGGCTGCTCTGCGAGTGCAAGTGCTGCAGTACAGAAGGCCTGTACCCATGCTGCATTGGGCGCCTGGGTGGTGCTGCTCGTACTGCTGTTTGAACTAACGTCTTCTGACCCCTCCAAGCTGCCCGGCTCCTCCTGTGCCCTGTGCTGTCCCGCTGCATGCCGGTGCATCCGGGCCAGCCCCCACGCCATCATCGACAACTCTTGCCCGGTGAATCCACGGTAGCCGACGCCTGCAGGCACCTGTCTGACTAAGCGTTGCACATCTCCAGTGCCTGACTGCTGTGGCTGCTGTGCTGCTACAACTGTACTGCTGGCATGAGCATGTGCTGGTGCATGTGATAGCTGTGCACAAACCTGCTTCCGTGCCTGATGCAGCTCTGCCACCTGCAGCTCCAGAAGCTGCTGGGTGGCTTGATAGAAGCGTTGTAGCCATTGTGGACTTGGTATGTGCCCAGCCTTAGCCAGACCATGCACTACCGTGGCCAGCTCCCCTGCATTCAGATGCCATGGGATCGAGCGTGCATCCCCCAACCCAGGACTTTGCTGCAAGGCTTGTTGCAGGTGCTGCTGTGCGCTGCCGACCGGGCAAACCAGTGCGGTGTCATGCGCTGGCAAGAGGTCCCACGGATCTGTGGACGTGGGAAGGACCGCACAGCGGCAGTGTGGTGGTAGCCGTTCCAGCAGCAGAGATTCAAGCACAGTCAGCAGCGCCGCAAGTTGAGGCTCAGGCTGCCCGCTTTGCTGCAGCCGCTGCTGTCTACTTTGGCTGCAAGGCCTGCTGCTGCCCACACAGGTTTGCGGCATGGTGCCAGCTGCAGGCAGCGCATCAGCACCGCTGCCACTGCTGCTACTAGTGCGCATGCGCGCAAGCTGAGTCACACATGCAGTGACGTGCACAGCATTCATGCGAGGCCCATATGTGCTGACCAGCTGGCACAGTTGTTCGGGGGAGCGGGCTGCCATGACCTCCCGAGTGAGTTGCGACGAACATGCATGCCGGTCCATGGCACTGAAGCCCTGCTCTGAGCCTGACTCTTCATCACAATTAAACGTACAGGGTCCATGCCGTTGAGGCAGCGGGAACGTATGTGTGGCAGGACGCTGCTCAGGCTGATGCGTTCGATGCTGCTCTGGTGTTGCCATAGAGGTGCTGCTGTGCCCCTCCGTGTCCAGGAGCAGGTCATAGCTCCAGTCCTGGGACCACTGCTGACTTGGCGCTTCACAGTCATACCACTGCAGGTACATCATACGATGGCAGCAGGTACGAGATGATGATGTGCGCATGCAGGTGGCCGCGCAAACCAGCAAGCTGACAGCAGTCTCAGCTCATAGAATGCAATTCACAGGATGGGTGCAAGCTGTGAACAATATGTTTTGCTACAGCCCCCATGCAGCATGGACAAGTCAGCAGGGTGTCGACAAGGATGGTTTCAGGAAAGGATACTGACGGCGCAACAACTTCCATCGGCTTACCCTGCTGCTTTGTGCAGTGCGTTGCTGCGCGCCTTGTGGTAGAGCTTTATGGACTTGGCGCCTGCAGCCATGCCTGACGCGATCGCTTTGCAGTAGTGTATCAGAGCAAATGAATATGTTTCGTGCTTTGCATACGGGTTGAGGGATGCCAGCCCTCATCCTCATCGTGTGTGCTACAACATCCTCGTAAGCTCCGCCTGGAGCGATGGGGCACACGAAAAATCACTGCTGCATGGATTGAATCGCACTAAACCCTAATTCAAACCCTGCTCATGAACTGCTGCCATCAAGGTCTGCTGCTCATTCTGCTGCTTTACAAGAGGGGTATTCTACCGTGTGGTTTTGCATCTTGTACACTTGGAAAATTTGCAGATATTGAGCAGGAATGAGAAACATAAAGATAGTTGATCAGAGCCGGATTCTCAGCATGCAGCAACATCAGTAGTTGTGTGAGAAGCAACACAGTTAATGCTGAGCTGTGCATGGCTAATCACACAGATAACGGGCAGATGGGCCTTGTGCTCCCAGGACACAGCTTTCTTGCGAAATGCACATCTCCCAAACAGCTTTCATGGCATGATGAAGAACAGAAGAAGGTCGAAGGGCCTGGCGAAAGCTTCACGCAAACCAGCTCACACCTGTGTCCCCAGATTTGGACACAACCACCCATGGCCCATCTGATGCTGTTGCTGTGCTCTTGGACCCCAGTAACTGCTCCATATCCAACAGCTCATCATCTAGATCATCGTCCAATGTGTGAGTTGGATGTTTACGCTGGGCCATCGCAACAGTACCACGTTCCAGACGCACATACCCGCAGTGCTTCACCTCGTAAACTGTTGCATCTGGAGTGCATATGTTGACCGCGGCACGCACAGCCTGTGCACACGTTTCATGGTGCCAATAAAAGTAAAGACCATGCTCCGAGTGTGCTTTCCATACGCAAATGACTTAATGCTCTAATGCTCTATGCACTGCACCTCATGCAACGACATGCAGCATGCTTGAACATGTACACCTCACGCCAGTACTGGGAAGCCATGGTAAGGCATGCTCATATGCGCGCACCTCGCCGTGTGTAATGACCAATACGTTGCCCTGCAGCAGGCCCCCATCCATGATCCACTGTAGCTCATCTCTGTAGCGGCCCATCGCTGCCTCATGGGTCTCGGGAAATGGTGGTGCGCGCCTGCATGCAACAGCCACATGCAAAGGCATGCAGGGCCCATGCATGGCAGGATGTGTGCACGGTGTGCTGCTTGAGAACAGGGGGTGTGTGATGCACTTGGTACCAGGTACTAGCACCTGCTGCTCTGCTGCTTGATGCTGTGTGTGCAAGTGACAAGCTGATGCCTGGTTCAAGCCATGGGGATGCAGACTGCGGGAGACTGTGTGA
The DNA here is from genome assembly GCA_004335575.1 of Haematococcus sp. NG2. Classification (NCBI taxonomy): domain Eukaryota; kingdom Viridiplantae; phylum Chlorophyta; class Chlorophyceae; order Chlamydomonadales; family Haematococcaceae; genus Haematococcus; species Haematococcus sp. NG2. Next base: position 3,551,022 of record QAXD01000013.1, on the reverse strand, counting down.
GTCATGGTCACGTACGCACGATGGCTCAGACTGCTCAGCGCCCACCTGTACAGCATCTGGGGTGTGACACCTGCCAGGCCCACACCGGCTTCGGTGCTTATAAACCGTGATAGTGCATCGGGTGCACTGGCCCCGCCCCACATCCAGCTGTCTATGGGTTGGCCATGCAGCTGGGACATGAGCTCAGGCCGCCCACTCAGCAACAGCCGTGGATCACACACCTGTGCATGCGTGGTCACATGCCACTCTGGTCATGTGAGCACAAACAAACTAACAAACTAACAAACATGAAAACTGAATCGAGTTGTGTGAAAAAAGCAAGCTCCGCAGGGAACGTGGCTATAAGGGCCTGCTCCTTGCACACGCACCTCGCCTAACCCCCAGTCCACCAGCCAGCGGCCTTGTGGCAGTTTGAGCTGTGCAACCACTGCTGCGCTGGTTTGCAAACAGCGTAGGAACGGTGACGAGATGACATATTCGATTTGCAGCGACCCTTGCTGGTCTGCTAGCGCTTGCCCTGCCTCCAATGCCTGGCTGCGGCCATGCTGTGAGAGCGGTGGGTCCCACGGCCTGGGTGCTGTCGTTGTCCATGCATCATCCTCCTCATCTTGGCGGTGCGCATGGCGCATGACGAGCACCGAGCATGGCGCATGTGCACTTGCAGGGTCTGGGTGTGAAATGGCGCATGCGTGAACAGGCTGATGAACAGGAGGGGGGGTGATCCTTGTCGTGGCTGCATCGTCTGCACCAGACAGCAGCGGTGCAAACTCGCGCAGGTCTGCTGTAAACCCTCTGCCCGATGCAAACCCGCAGCAATAGTGGGTCCAGCAATTCAGCATCGACTGCTCGAGCTCATATAGTGGCCCCGATCTGCGCTGCATCACTGCTGTCTTTCACAAGCGCAACAAGGGTTCTTTTAAATACACGTAACAATCTTAATTTTGCACTGCCGTCAACAACTCTGATCTGGGCAAAATCCACAAACCCAAGAGCGACAAAAACCAACTCATAGGATGTTCACGCCAGAACGATTTGTCACGAGAGGTGCAAGTAGCTGTTGTTCCAGCGCATTCTTATAAAGTGGCCTGCAACACAGATCCCGCAAATGACCGCGACGTGCAAGCAGGAGATGAAGTGCCTTTTGTACAACTACTGTGCTGACGCAGTAGATTATTGGTGACTATTACACCAGACTGAACGCATCATGTGCAACCTGTGAGCATAAACATGTCTGTGTGCATGGTTCGTGGAGGCATGCCAGCAGCATGTGCCTGCTCAGTATTCGCAGCCGAAACATCTCCTGTGAGCAGCCGGAGTCATGGGGCGTGGGAAACCACATGATACAATCCATGATACATTGTGTGTTGGTGAGCAGGCATTGCTATGCTTGCGGAGACTGGACGCAACAGCTAGCAGATGCTTTGGACTGTGTGCCAGGACATCAACAAAACGACAGGAAAGAATCTGCCTGAGCTGGTGGAAGGTCATCATGACAGCAGCTGAGCTGGTCAGCTGGCATGGCATGCCGGCTGCTGCTTGCATGGTGCTTGCAAAGCAACACTTTGTTATCATTTCGTTTCAAAGCCAGTGATGGTTTTTTTTAACATCCTCAGCGCGGTACAGGCTGACAGATGGCGCCGGGCAGATGTCCACACGCACTGACAGGTGACAACAGCGGGCTTCGTTGCTTGTTGAACCATCTATCCATGTTTTCCTTTGCGGCGTGTGCTTTTGGCATGTGAGCGTGCAGTGCAGATGACTTTCCCGCCGTGAATCGTGTTGGTGTCAGTGTCATGTGTCCGTGGGTGGGTGCATGCATGCAGATCAAACATCGCCAGCCTGCTCATCACACAGCGACCCCGTGTCAAATATGCGTGGCCACGAACGTCAGTGACTTTTGCTGACATGGACAGATGCGTGGGTGGGTGACTTTGCGAAAGCAAGTCGTCCTGCACCACTTCCAACCAAGGCTCCCACCTGACCTGATTGCGGTGCGGATGACGACACGAACAAACGTGGGTTCTCCTACCGCGTTGGTGGTCCTCCTCCTATATGTTAGCTATTATTGCATCTCATTCTTATTTGTTGGAGGGCTTAAGTTTGCTTCCGCGCTGAACATCTTCAGTCTCTTCTGGTGGTCTGCGTACCGCACAGCTGTGATTCAGACATCGACTCTGTGGGCACACATCACCTCATCTTTCGCAGGAGGTAGGTTTCCCAAGGACGTCTGGGATGTCACCAACGTGCAAGTCTGGGCGGGCTGGTGCGCACCTTGCGTGCACGTATACAGCATACCACGAGCGTTTGCTGGGGGCTGTGAACCCCACGTGGGGCATCAGGACAAGGCCCCTGGCTGCACTGCACCACTGAAACCACCAACCTGCATTGACGCATCGCACTAATCCGTGCGGGCCTGCCTATCAGCAACAGCGGCATACTGTCAAGGAAGCGACATTTTGTGTTTCCAAACCCTAAGCTGCAGCAACGTCGTCGGGATGTCCATTTTATCTCGCAGGTGTTCAAGGAATGGGGGCCCCGGACAAGTATGCCGTGGGACACCCGCAAGAAGACAAGACCAAGGTGCGCCAGGAGCGCATCGCACAGCGGCAGGAATGCCGAAACAACTAACCTGCAATACCGATGCGCGCTGCGAGCAGATATGCGATGCGAACTGCCGCAGCATGTGATTTCTGCAAGCACGCATTGACAGCTGCTCTATACTACATCCTACCCCGCACACCGACCTACCTTGGCCCATACTGACGAATCTGTACCCCTGCCCCTGCTACTGCCTCCACACACAGGGCTTCTTCGCAAAGGTGAGCCCAGCCATCTACCCTGCAATGCAATGCTCACGATGCAACTGAAGCACATCTGGCATTCAGGCACCCCACTTCCCTCTGTGCAAGCCGTGCCACATGAGCCACGTACGTGACCCGGCGGCTGCTGCGCACACACACACACGCAGTACTCCTTCACATGGATGAACTCCATTGTGCGCAAGGCCCTGCGCCAGGACGTGGCGCTGGAGGACTGTGTGCTGCCGCCTGAGCAGAGCGCGTGTGCCTCGTACGACAAGTTCCGTGTGAACTGGGAGGCTGCCCTCGCGTCCGGCAAGCCCAACTTGCGCAACGTGCTGCTCAAGACGTGGGGTACCCAGCTGTTCATCGCTGGCATGTTCAAGCTGCTGTGGTCCATTTGTGTCATCATGGGCGCGTTCTTCTTCGTGCGCACCCTGCAGTTTGTAAGTGCCATGGTGCCTGCATGGTGCCTGACACCAGCCTTAGCATATGTCATACTGCTGGTGTGCCTGCCCCTTGCTGCGATGCAGCTGTGGTGCAAGTGCAGCCGCAAACATGGCCGTGCCTCAGCACACCACACAGAAGCTCGCACAGACAACACATCATCTGCATCACACATCACGCACACAAAAGTTCTTGCTTCTTCCAACTGCCCCACCCACCCCTCCCACCCCTGCCGTGATGCAGCATGTCAACGGCCACTGGTACTGGGGCGAGACGTACCGCGGCTGGGTCCTGGCTGCATTCTTCTTCGTTGATGCCTACATCCTGGGTGTGTCGCTGCAGCGCATGACATATGGCTGCATGACCACCGGTATCTCCATCCGTGCTGCCCTCACCAACGCCATCTGCCGCAAATCCTTTGGCATGGCCTCCATCTCCAAGGAGATGGCGTCAGATGCCGTGAGCTTTGTGGCCACTGACCTCGCCAAGGTGGGTAGATGAACGGCCCAGGGATATGAACGGACCAGCAGACACTGCCCGGCTGCCTGGCCTTGTCCCACGTGCTCCACCCAACCTTGCCATCACAGAGCCATACACTCACACCAGTTGCCCACTTCGGTCTTTTGCTCTGCTTGCTTTTCACCACCGCAGATCTTTGATGGCATCCAGGACATCCACTACCTGTGGACTGCTCCGTGTGAGGCCGCTGCCATTCTGACCATCTTGGTGATCCTCGTCAATGAGTGGGCTCTGCCTGGTGCGTGCAGTAATCACACACTGTGATGCTGCCGTCCATCCGAGCCTCAGGCCCTTAGGTGTCAGCTGAACTGATACCTTTGACTCTTCATGCAAGCCTGAACAACATGCTGGTGCACATCAGCTCCTGCACCACAGGCACACAAGGACGCAATGGGCCGCCCCAGCAGCGTTGCAACAATACCCATGACGAGCCTCTTGCACCACCACTCCCTGTGCAGGCTGGGGCGTCGTGTTCGTCGTCATGCCGCTGCAGTACTTCTTTGGCTGGCGCATCATCAAGGCCAAGAAGGAGAATGTGGCCAACACCCAGGCGCGTGGTGCGTACTTCCAAGAGCTGCTGCCCGCCATGAAGCTGGTCAAGTACTATGCATGGGAGCAGTTCTTCCAGAAGGAAATTTCTGAGGTGGGTGGGTGCAGCTCACTCATGTGTGACAAGTAGGCCAGTGCCTGTGATACGAGCTGCTGTGGCTGCTGGCTGCACAGATGCCTGTTGGGACAGGGGGGAGGGTCGCAGGCTTGCACACTGCAGAGGCTGCTTGTGTTGCTGGTGTGCATGCGGGTGAGACAATGGCAGCCATACGATCATCGTGACTGGTGTATGATCAGCTAATGGATGCTGCTGACGCATGACTTTGCTGTTGCAGATCCGCAAGCGCGAGCTGGCCATTCAGCGCCGCATTGACCTGATCAAGACGATCCAGATCATGATGGTGTTTGGCACCCCTCCTGCTACTGCCCTGGTCATTTTCTCCAGGTGCGGTGCTGCGACGCTCTGTTCGTGGTTTTTGCATTCATCCGCTGTGTGAAGATCAGTGGTGTGTGGAGCCTAGGCTGTGCACAATTGCCACGTCTGGCGTTGATGTTGATGATAGTTGTTGTTACTGCAGCCGCAACCCTCAGCCACCTCTTCAGTGAACAGTCCAATGCCGTGCATCCCTGCGGTCCTGCCTGCATGGCTCCTCACTGGTCTGGTCATGCGCCATACATGCCATTGCTTGCAGCTACGAGATCAACGTGGGCAAGATCTCCTCCACCCTCACCTTCCCCATCTTGTCCCTCTTCAACATCCTGCGCTTCCCTCTCGTGGTGCTGCCCAAGGCCATGCGTGCTGCGTCAGACATGCTGCAGTCCATTGAGCGCGTGCAGGAGTTCCTGCTCACGGAGCTGCCCGAGCGCCAGCCCATGTCCGGCGCGCCCGGCGTGCACATGGTGCGTTGCCATGCTGCGTCCAGCTGGCTCATGGTTTGGCACCACCCACGGGACATGTACTGCCTGCATTGCGCATACTGCGTTTTGGAATTTAGCCCACAGCTGTACTGCTGTATGTGCCCGTACTGTGACCAACGCCATGCCTTGCTGCAAACCCCCGCGCCTCCTTGCCCCCGCCCACATGCAGCGCGACGTCCAGTTCAAGCACCCTGGCTCCAACACCGGCTTCACCCTCAACATGCGCGAGTTCTCTGTGGCCCCCGGCGAGCTGGTGGCTGTGGTGGGGCGCGTGGGCTCTGGCAAGTCCTCCATCATCTCGGCCATCCTGGGTGGGTGCCTGTGCCACCGTCCACGGCCCTTGTGTGGCTCTCGATGCTGTGCAAAAAATTCCAAAGCCTGGTTGGAAGGCCCCATCAATGTTGGCCTGCAGCAGTGGCTGGATGTGCCGGGGCTTGCTGTGAGCAGTGTTTGGCCTTGTGCATACGGTGATTCCATGACAATGTGGCTGATGGGCCGGGTGGGTCTCCTGCTGCTGCTGCCTGCATCATGTTAGGACAAGCAGCATGCACCTTCCATTGCACCACAGCAGTGCATGTGTCTCGGCATCCATGACACGTCACATCCCTCCCTGCGGCTGCAGGCAACATGGAGCGCACCCGCGGCTCGTACACCGCTGGCGGCCGGGTCGCTTACGTGCCTCAGAACCCCTGGTGCCAGAACCTCACCCTGCGTGACTCCATCTTGTTTGGCTCTGAGCTGGACCAGGCTAAGTATGATGCTGTCATCCACGCGTGCGCCCTGGAGCTTGATCTGGAGATTCTGCCTGAGGTGGGTGACCTTTCATCCTTCTGCCTTTTCAGGTCCTTGAGACAGAGCTTGCCCACTGGTGGTTGGTTTACAGTCACCGTTTGCCCACGTGCCACACTGTGCTGAAATGTTTTTTGTTCACCCTGCAACCTGCCACAACCCACAACAACACCGCAGCCAAAAACTGAAACTGTGCTGCCTGCTGCTTGTTGCTGCGCCAGGGCGACATGAGCATGGCCGGCCTGCGTGGCATCAACCTGTCTGGCGGCCAGCGCCAGCGTCTTAACCTGGCACGTGCCGCGTACGCCGAGTCAGACCTGGTGCTGCTGGACAATGCGCTGTCTGCTGTGGACCACCACACCGCGCACCACATCTTCAACCACTGCCTGCGCGGCCTGATGGCCAAGAAGGCCGTGGTGCTGATCACCCACCAAGTCGAGTTCCTGCCCCAGTGCAACAAGGTGGCCATCATGGATGGCGGCAACTGCATCTACTTTGGCCCCTGGTGCGAGCGCGCGCGTGACACCCTGTCCAAGGTGCTGCCAGCTTCCCACCTCCTGGCGGCTGCTGGCGGTGCTGAGGCACCTCGTGAGGCCCCCAAGAAGACGGGCCCCAAGTCCCAGGGCTCCCTGCAGCTGGGCGCCACCAACATCTCCGTGAGTGACTGCTCATACACTTGCTGCGTGATGGTAGCTGTGCTTGTATGCGGCTGATGCTGGTCGGAGGGTGCAGTGAAGTCATCCAGCTAGTCCAGGAACCTAACCAATGGTGCTGCAAGGCATGTGAACCTGACCACCTTCCATGCAAAAACAAACCATGCCCATGCTGGCTGCCTGCCGGTTCTTGCTGCCACATGCTCACCTGCGACATGCTGCCCTGCCACACAGGACAAAGCTTCCAGCAACAAGAAGAAGACGTCCCTGTCCCTGCTGGGTGCCATGTGGACCTATGTGTGGAACTCCCCCTGGTAGTGAGTGGCCTGAAGTGCAGTGTGGTACAGCAGCACAGCAGCTGCCATGACAGCAGCATCTTCACTGACCGTTCAGCGCCCCACAGCCCTTGGGAGGCTGGCTGCTTGGCAGCTGCATAACATGTCAACCTCCTGCTGTGCCGTGTGCTGACTGTTGCCACCAACTGCTGACTTGGGTCCCTGACGCCGCACGTCGACGCGTGCAGTGGCATCGTGTTTGTGGTCACCTTCATCATCTTCCTGGCCTGCCAGACCTCCCGCCAGATCTCTGACTGGTGGCTGCGCCAGTGGACCTCTGACGCACGCATATGGTATTCCCGATCGGTCATCCCGAAGAACCCCGCTGACGCTGGCACCGACTCACCCTACGAGGCCCTCAACGCATCCCAGGCCTACATCATCACCTACTCCATCCCGGTGCTGTTCTTCATCTTCTCCATGTACTTCCGCGGTGCTGGCTTCCACTGGTGGACCCACGGCTCTGGCCAGAGGCTGCACAAGCGCGCAGTCAAGAAGTGAGCCTCACACAATACCTCGGTACAACCTAGCACCCTGTCTGACCCTGTCTCATATGCAGTCATCACGGGTTGGGGTCTTTCTTTTGCTAGAGCTGCACCATCTTCTTGTACACCCATCAGCAACATGCATGATGACTCACAGCTCACCGTGTGGACCTGCCCCATGCACCTGCAGCATGCTGTACGCGCCCCTGGGCTTCTTCCTGCAAAACCCTGTGGGTGAGCTGCTGCTGGCCTTCACGCGCGACCAGGACATCATGGACGAGACGCTGGTGGACGCGCTGCACTACCTGGGCATCTACGGCCTCATCATGCTCTCAACCATCATCACCGTCTCCACGACCATCTATTACTTCGGGTGCGTGGTGGCTGCTGCCACTAATTCATAATAACTGTGCTGCCACCGAGTTGTGCAGATGGCAAGTTGTTTGCTGCTGCATATCGCATGCCTAGCTTGCTGCTTTGCTTGTCCCCGCCCTACTGGCGCCCTACTTGCGCTGTGTCAGATGCTGGCATCACACTCAAAACGGTTGTCTGAGCTGATGACTCACCATCCCTGAACATGCCTGTGGCCCTGAACCCTGTGCAGTGCTTTTGGCGGCGCCCTGATCGTGATCACCCTCATCATGCTCACCTTCTACCTGCCCGCCGCCACCAAGCTGAAGAAGCACCGCACCACGACTGGTGGCGCCCTGGTGGGCCTGGTGGCCGAGACCCTGGAGGGCCTGAGCGTGGTGCAGGCCTTTGACAAGACGGACTACTTCGTGCAGACTGCCATCACACGGTGAGGCCAGTGGATGCTGCTAGTGTGGTCTGCTGCCGTGGCTGCGGTCCTTGGTGCAAGTGAACCCCATCATCCTGTTCAGATGCAGCTCAGATGTGTCGATCTTGACCTGCTTCCATGCCCCAATGCATCATGTGTTCGTGTTGAATAAACTGCCTAAGCGCCGCCTTGTGCTCCAGAGCCACTCTGACGCACACTCCTTGCGGCCACACCTCCCCCCCGCAGCAATGACGCGCACCACCGCGCTGTGTTCACTGGCGAGTCCCTCAACCTGTGGCTGGCGCACTGGTGTGACCTGTACGGCGCCATCCTGGTGCTGGCTGTGTCGTGCTTTGCTGTGGGCATGGCCGAGGAGCTGGGTGCAGCCACCGTGGGCCTGGCCTTCTCCAACACCATCCAGATGCTGGTGGGTGCTTGTGTGTGTGTGCATGCTCGTGTTGGTGTGGTTGCCGGTGTTGTTGTGATGGGCGTGATGGACGCTGTTGTTGTAGCCTGGCCAGCTGCTGCAGCATCTGACCGTCTGAAGGGCGGGGGGTGGGGTGAGGGGTGGGGGCAGGGGTGGAATCTTCAGTTGGCAGCACGAGGCTGTTGGCCTGACTCATAGACTGGCCATGGGACTGACACGCTGGGTGTTGTGCCACCACCCCTGGCACAGGTGTTCTACACGTGGTCCGTGCGCTTCCTTGCCGACACCCTGTTCTCCTTTGCAGCTGTGGAGAAGATTGGTTGGCTGGCCACCGAGGTGAAGACCGAGGGTGAGGCCACCGCCCCTGCCACCGGCTCCCACGATGAGGACCACAATGTGGACGCGAAGGCCAACCTGCAGATTGTGGTGGCGGGGGCCAAGGGCGGCAAGGTTGCGCTGGATGCTGACGGGGCCCCCGTCACCTGGCCCTCGCGCGGCACTGTGGTGTTTGAGAACGTGTGGATGAGGTACCACCCTACGGCCCCCTTCGCCCTCAAGGGTGTCACCTTCTCCCTCAACCACTCCGACAAGGTGGGCGTGGTGGGCCGCACCGGCTCTGGCAAGTCCACCCTGCTGCTGGCCCTGTACCGCGTGTTTGAGCTGGACAAGGGCTCCATCTACGTGGATGGCGTGAACGTGGCGTCCATGACGCTGCGCCGCCTGCGCCGCGGCTTGTCCATCATCCCGCAGGTGCGCCCCTGAGTAGTGTTGGCTCTGCCTGCATGCGTGCATTGCTTATAGGAACCGCCAGTGTCCTGGACCATTTGAGTCGGTGGTGGACATGCAGTTGATGGGGCTGCCCCAGTGCATACCTCATATGTAACTGCCTCTGAACTGCGTCAAGCACACAGTGCTGCAACTCGCCGTTCCGCCTCACTGCTGAATGACTGCTATGCTCATACCGGCTCTTGCTCACCTGCTGCGCCCTTGTGTTCCTGTGTTCACATGCCCTTCCCACCCACCCCCTGGTGCGCATCGCAGGAGCCCGTGGTGTTCTCCGGCACCGTGCGCACCAACCTGGACCCCTTTGGTGAGCACACCGACGCCGAGCTGTGGGAGGCCATCCGCGAGGCCTCCCTGGAGGGTCAGGTCAAGGCGGTGGGCGGGCTGGACGCGGCCGTGTCGGGCACCGGCAGCGGTGCGTGGTCGCTGGGCCAGCAGCAGCTGGTGTGCCTGGCGCGCGCGTACCTGCGGCGCGTGCCTGTGCTGTGCCTGGATGAGGCGACCGCCGCCATGGACCCGCACACGGAGCAGGAGGTGCAGGCGGTGATCAAGCGCGTGTTTGAGCCGCGCACCATCATCACCATCGCGCACCGCCTGGACACGGTGATCGAGTCTGACAAGGTGCTGGTCATGAACGCGGGTGTGCTGAAGGAGAACGCGCCGCCCTCGCAGCTGCTGGCCGACAAGGTGGGCGCTGCCTGCTGCCTGCTGCTGGTTTTGTGTGTGTTGGTCCCCAGTGCTTGCACATAACAATTGTACTGCGCTATGTGCCTGCTGCACACAACCTGGTGCTGCTGCACTGCATCGTACTGCCACATGCTGTAGCGCTTGCACTTTCAGTTGCATGTACTGCCAGCGCTGTTGGTTGGTATCGACAGGGCCTGCACGCTGAACGCAGGGCGTAACCATCTGCATGTGTTTGTGCGTGCAGGAGTCCATGTTCAGCCAGCTTGTGGACAAGACAGGCCCTGAGGCGGCCGCTGGCCTGCGCCGCATGGCTGCTCAGTTCTTTGCCCGCCGCCAGGCCCAGGGCCACATGTGAAATGTGTGGCGCTGAGGTCGGGGCCTGGGCACTGCTGATGTTCCTGTGTAGAAAACTCCTGGTGTGCACAAGCACGGCCGTGCAGTACAGTATGTACCATGCGCGCTGCCTGTACAGTGTGTGTCCAGCTTCCTGTGGGTGAGTGCGCTGTGAGAGAGGGTTGAACAGTGTGCTGTAGTGATGGGGTGCCGGTGCACCTGCGTTGACACACATGCGGTGCACAGTGCTGCCCACTGGGTGAACTGTGCTCGTGAGTTGTGGGCTTGACCAGGCCTTGAGCGTATCTCCAGCTGTAGACAGCCATGTTCCACATTTATGTGACTTCGCCACTGATGTGCCGTGTGCTGTGCGAGCAAAATTTTGTGAGCGGTGTCTATCGAGGTGTCTATGTAGCCATTTGGATGACTGCATCTGAAAGAGCATGAGGACTTGATGTTCATGGTGTACAGACCATTTGATTTCACTGTGCTGCACTTGTGCGTGCCACACATGCATTTTTGCCCCTGTGTCGGCCAGCTACTTGTGCTGTGCTGCGAGTTGATGAAGCAAGTTCTGGTGGATGTGGGTGTCTTAAGCGCGGTTTTGTGCTCATCCGCGGGACTCTGCCTGACGAAATATTGACACTGACTCTTGACAAGCCGGCTAGGTCTCTTGGTTTGTACAGTAAGCTTACTGAAATGCTGGCGTGTGCAAACACCATGTAAGCACCACGATGCAATCTTTCCCACTGACACAAGCATGTTGGAAGTGCGTAATGCACCAACAAGGTCTGCCTAACAAAGCTGCTGAAGTGTTGACCATAAAGTGTTGTTTGCATGGCACTACCCTTGCATTGCACTACCCTTGTTAGTACGCTTGTTTACGCATGAAAAGCTCCACAAGAAGCTGAAGCTGCTGACCCAACAACGAAAAAGAAGCCGAATCACACCTGGCACTTTGGGCATGGCCTTGACAAACTGTGTTGACACATGAAGTGAGCCAGGTTTGCGCATAGAACATAACCCGCGATTGCACTGGACGCATCCTGGGCCGTGAAAGCAGCCCCACAAGAAGCTGAATCACACCTGAATCACACCCAGCAGTTGGGACATGGCCTTTGCGTCCGCTTTGAGCCAGATTTGCGCATAGAACATAACCCGCGATTGCACTGGACGCATCCTGGGCCGTGAAAGCAGCCCCACAAGAAGCTGAATCACACCTTAATCACACCCAGCAGTTGGGACATGGCCTTTGCGTCCGCTTTGAGCCAGATTTGCGCATAGAACATAACCCGCGATTGCACTGGACGCATTCTGGGCCGTAAAAGCAGCCCCACAAGAAGCTGAATCACACCTGAATCACACCCAGCATTTTGGGCGTGGCCTAGGCGTACCCACTGAGCCAGATTCGCGCATAGATAGTAACCCACGTTGGAACTGGATGCAATTTGGGCCGTGAAACTGCTGCACAAGACTCAAACCGCACACAGAGAAGGCATCAGCAGCTCAAACTCCAGGCACATGTTCAGGTTTGCCTTTGTTACATGTTGTATGCAGCATACCATTATAAATGCAGTATGATTCAAACTGGTGTGCACCATTGGCTGCCCAGGTGCCCACAGATGCAGCGATCTGCCGTACTGTGTTGACGAGCAAGGGCCGCTCCAGGAATCACTGCCTTACACACAGCACACTGTGTATGTGGCTTACAGCTCACCATTCAGCACTTTTGCATGTAATTGAGCCATCGAGATGCTGCGGCAGTCAGGCAGACACAGCTCAGCTAAGAGCTGAGCAGGATGTGCAGAACACTAGACTAGCCGCTTGCCATAATTCGTACTTATGCAATTGTGAGCTTGGGCCTGGGAGCAATGACGGCAGCGCCAACAAAACTCACTAGATGGGCTGTTTGTTGGGCACCATGTTGCAATACTTGATGCACAACTTCAAATCGTAGGCGCACAAGAGCGGGTGGGCACGGTCTGTCTGTGGCCTTTGCACCATCATCGGCCTGCTGACAACTGGCAGGGGACATGCAAGTGCCTGCGCAGTCATTCCACTTTCCTCCAACTCTATCAAGACTCCTCATGCCGTACAAAGCAGTCCAACACCCCACATGGACATGCTTGGGCATCTGGCACCACCAATGGCCTCGCTCAACTGCGCTGTTGGCAAGGGTGATGTAGAGATGGTGAGTATGCGTGATGCAGCAGGTCAGGCAGCAGGAGGAGGTGTGCGCTCGCTGTGGCAGGTCATACACAGCTGGTGGTGGCTGGTGCAGGCATGGCTGGCACAGGTGCCACAGTCGGCAGGGGAGCTTGTAACAGGTGAAAAATAGAGATGGCTGAAAAATGGGTCATGATGTGCCTATCACAGCAGCCTCGAGCCTCGACAGCCTGTCACCATAACTCCGCAGCAGGGCCTCCATGGAGTCCAGCCTCCCATCCAAGTGTACACGCAGCTCGGCAAACATCAGGGCCAATGCACTCTGAAGATCATTGTCAGGTGCTCCAGCTGTGGTTGCTGCCTGAACAACAGAAGATGCTGTTGTGCTGCCAGCCCCAGCTTGTGACAGCCTGTCTGGTCCCATCCCCAGAATCACATCAGGCACATGGAACTGAGCCGCAGCAATGTCATACAGGGGCACAGCACCTGGCAGAGCTGCAACTGTGGGACCAGCTCGCGACAAGCTGGTGAAGGTCGGGCCTGAGGACGTCAGTAGGCCCCGCGGACCCCCTGCCACACCCCCTGGCTCCAAGACCAACTGCATGCCTTGGGTCAAGCCAGTAACGTTCGCTGGGAGGGCAGCAGGGTGAGCTCCAGCTGGCTTTCCAATACTGCACCCGTTACTGCTGGGCACAATGCTGTTGCCGCTGCTGCGTGACATCATCAAAGTGCTGCTGCCGCCGCCTGGCTGCAGTGCACCTGTCAGCGCCCACAAGCTGAGCCTGCAGCTGGAGCCCTCCGGTTGCCATGCCAGGCCCAGGCCACGTAGCCGCACAGCTGCAGCTGCGCTTTGCAACTGCTGCAGGGTCTGGGGTGGAGCTGCGGGGGCCATGCACAGGCCCAACATCGCTACGTGTGTGAGGCCTTGCGCAGGTGATGCACGCACCAGGTGCACGAGTGCAGCAGCTGCACTGCTGGAGACAGCCACTAGAGCCGACCCGCTGCCCCCTTCGCTACATCGATCTCCAACTACTGCAAGCTGGTCCGGGCGGCTGCACAGCAGCCGTAGCTTATTCTGTGCGTGTCCTGATGATGATGTTTCCTGCAGTGCGTCCTGACCAGGCCACAGCAGCACCAGGGACGCTGAGCTGGACTCAGGTGCTTCTGGCACAGGCACGTTGACTACTGGGGTCGCCCCTCGCCCTGACACCGGTTCTGCATGTCGGGGTGTTGGCGAGTGTTTGGGCTGCAAAGGTCTGATCCCCTGGACCATGAGCTCAGGAGGCAACGACTGAACTGGTGCCTGGCTGCTGGCTTTGCCACCTCCCACTGCTCCGTAACCTTGGTCCTCCCCTTCTTCAGCAGCTGCAGAGCGGATGTCAGCTAACAGGCTGGACAACACCCCTGATTGCCCACCCGCACCTGCTGCGCCTCCACTCCTGACAAAAGTAGCTGTGCTGGCGGCGGACTGCTGTGTAATGCTACCGCTGCCACCAGCGCCCAGATCCCCTCGCAGGTCCAGCACTGCGCCTGGTGCACTGCTTGGAAAGTGTACTGCTTCTGCATCTCCAACCTCCTTAATCAAGCCACTACCGGCCTTGGGCTGATATTCTAGAAAAGCATGGCCCTGGTCCTGCAGCCGCTGTGGTGCCTGTGGCTGTGTCTGAACCTGGGCTGCTTGGGCTGTGGTGCTTGCCGCTGCTGCTGCTGCTGCCACAGGCTGCAGGGCGGGGGGGCCCCACAGGGACAAGTGTGCATCCAGGGTGGTAAACACAGCACCAGGCAAAGTGCCGGCTGGTGGTGCAAGCATGGCGCGGCAGGGGGCACTCAACCCCATCACAACTCTCCGCCGCACTGCGCTGCTGACCCTCACAGCTGTGCGGCCTGCATATGCATGACACCACAGCATGAGGCGGCGTATGATGGTTGGGCAGGATGCCAAGCACCCAGCAACACCGTTACCTTGCATTTCCCACTGCCACATCAGCAGCTCCATGCCATCTGAGCCCCAGCTGACCAGCAGCGACCCTGATGCGTCTGTCTGTCCTGCTGCAGGTGTGTTGATCCATGACATGCACACCTGAGGAGAGCGACATTCGCGCTCCAAGCTAACAGTGCTGGCAATGCTGCATCCATTCGCAGCTTGAAACAGTGCTGTCGCTTGTGCAGCTGGCGGGCTGGATGCGTCTGAGTGAGGGGTACATGCCACAAGAGCCAACCCTGCCTGCGACGCGACAGCTAAAAGTGGGTGCTGCGGGTGCCATGCGCATGCACGAACGCGTGCACCACTGCTTGCTTGTACTGATCCAACAGGTGCACTGCTCCAAGCTTTGCACGCTGCATAAACGTCCACCGCCGCAGCTGACACAACAGCCAAGAGGCTCTCTCCATTTGCATCACTCCAGGGCGTGCTAAGCAGCCTATGCACAGTGCCCTGCTTGGCTGCCACATGCATGTGCTGCGAATCTGAGCATGACTGCTGTGTGCAGCTCACAATTTGCCCATCGCTGACTACCAGGCTGCCATGGGAGCTAACATCCAGGAGCTTTTGATCTGGGCTGAGCTTAGCCTGTTGTGCCAATGTCAAACTGGCAACAGGCGCCAGCAAGGTTGAGGGACAACTATTCATGTCAAGGCTGTTTTAGTAAATCCAACATCTGACGAAGCAAAGGATGTCGGGTTCTGGCCGATCATACATGCCACACCGTTATCATAAGAGTGCCGGCGACCTAAGATCTTTCTTTTGCAACCTTGCTCTGGTAACTCAGGTCCACTGAAATGCTGGACATTAACCTCTTTCGTACAGGCAGGTGGCCAGGTGGTGAATTGATCACGTTCTAGGCCCGCCGGGAAGCTCCTTAACTGTATTCATGATTATATTCGTCTGCAGAGAAAGGTGGCAACCCGGACTTGATCCGGGAGTCCCAGCGCAGGCGCTACGCAGATGTGTCTCTGGTGGACAAGGTCATTGAGCTGGATAACGAGTGGCGCAATGGTGGGCCGCACAGCACGCTGCACAATGAGTTCACATGAGCAGGTGGCCTGCTGCAAAGCAGGTCGACATGCGCGCTGCATGCACAGTCACATGAGCCGGTCTGCAACAGATGCACCCTGCTGATGAAGGCCTCGCATGCAGTGCACCGCATGGCACAGCTGTGAGTGCAGCAGCTCTGCTCCTCTTCTGTCTGCAGTCCGCTTCCAGCTGGATGGCCTGAACAAGGATTTCAATGCCCTGAACAAGGAGATTGCTGGCGTGAAGAAGGTGGGTGCAGCAGAAGGTGGGCGGGTGCAGCAGTGCGCTAGGCGGGCTGATCTGCCTTTCAACCTGCTGCAGGTATTGCAAGGGCATGCTCCCTTGGCCTGCTCCCATGTCAGGTGTTGGACATGGACCTGGCTCAGTATCTGGCTGTAAGCACCCATGCCATCCACTTTACAAGGCCTGAGTGCTGACAGAGCCACATGCGGCGTGCGCACACAACAACCGCACTGCCTCATGCAGGCCGGTGGGAATGCAGACGAGCTCCAGGAGAAGAGCAAGGAGATGAAGAAGAAGATTGCCGAGGTGGAGGAGAAGGAGAAGGAGGTGATCCGGCAGCGTGATGCCACCGTTGTCCTCATCGGCAACATCGTGCACGACTCTGTGCCCGTGTCGGATGATGAGGTGCGGGGGGCTGGTGCACAATCAGGATTCAGGACACAACACCAGCCCATGCCTTGTGGTTCATACCTCAGCACGCGGAACATCGACCATGCACCCTTTGAAGGCCATGCTCTTCAACAGCTGTCTGTTGTTGGCGCTCAGCACACCCTCACATGCCGGGCTGGCCAGCGACACTGACACACGCTGCGCCCTCTGCCTGCAGGCCAACAACGCGGTGGTGCGTGAGTTCGGTACCCCGCGGCAGGAGGAGAAGCTGTTCAACCACGTGGACCTGGTGCAGCTGCTGGATATTGTGGACCTGGAGGCGGGCACAATGGTGGCGGGCGGCCGCGGCTACTACCTGAAGCGCGAGGGTGTGCTGCTGAACCAGGTGCGGGTGGGGACAAGTAGATAGTGAATGGGAGAGGTGGCGCGAACCTGGTTGGAATGCGGTGCGCCGGAGGTGGGTGCATCATGCATCGCTAGTGCGGTGCTCGCTTGAGAGCGGAGCAGACCTGTGTCTGTTCATTCCGGGTTGTGGGCATGTTCAGTGTGTTCCGTGGTGGGCGGAAGTCAAGTTGTTGTGGCGGTACACCCTTGCCCTGCTTGTTGCTGCTGCGCAGGCGCTCATCACGTACGCACTGCAGTTTGCGCACCTGCGCGGCTTTTGCCCTGTGCACACGCCATTCTTCATGCGGCAGGAGATCATGGCTGAGTGCGCGCAGCTGAGCCAGTTTGATGAGGAGCTGTACAAGGTCACGGGTGAGTCACGGGCAGCAACATCACTGGCTGGGCAGGCACCACGGACATCTGCATGATGATCATCCTGTGTATAACAGGGGTTGCTGCTGGGGTGGTGCTGTATGGACTGTGCCAACTGGCGTGTGATTGACATGGACGTGCACACATGTGGTGTGCAGGTGAGGGTGATGACAAGTACTTGATTGCTACCTCTGAGCAGACGTTGTGCGCGATGCACCGCAAGGGGTGGTTTGAGAAGCAGGACCTGCCCATCAAGTGGGTGGTGGGGCCTCAGTCGGCATGGTTGCTGCTGACAGCTGGCTGCTTCACTGCTCCCCCTTGTCATCTTACAAGTCGCTATGATGCATGGGTGCCTTGCTCTGTGACGCACTCTTCCAACCTGTTTCTTTCCACCACCTGCTACCCTATTCAGGTACGTGGGTTACTCTACATGCTTCCGCAAGGAGGCGGGCTCGCACGGCCGTGACACGCTGGGCATCTTCCGGTGGGTGCTGGGGCGCTGGGCGGATAGGGCATGAAAAGAGTTATACACCCCAACCACCGCGTCCACAGCTGTGATGTTGCACGCCATAGGTCTCACTGCAGGATTGCTTCACATGACAGCTGCAGGCTTGCAGCAGCTGTGATTGGCATCCAGAACTGGCAGGGTGGCAGGTGCTGTGCTGCAGCCCCAGACCACCTGTGCGGCAAGCTTGGTTGGCACAGCCAGTTGCAGGCATTCACAGCTGCAGCACTGCTGCTTGCACCTCCCCCCTCCCGCTGCAATCTTGTGTGATCCACCTGCCGCGGCTGTTGGTGCTGTGTCCACGCAGCATCCACCAGTTTGAGAAGGTGGAGCAGTTCTGCATCACATCCCCTGAGGGCAACTCCAGCTGGGACATGATGGAGGAGATGCTGGGCAACGCGGAGGCGTTCTACCAGTCGCTGGGGATCCCGTACCACGTGGTCAACATTGTGTCTGGCGAGCTCAATAACGCAGCCGCCAAGAAGTGGGTAGCACCTGCAGTGGATCACTGCTATTGAGCGCCGGGTACAGTGCCATGTCGTTCAGCATCAGCTGTGCTGACTGGCCTTATATGGAGCTGCTGCAGCAGACCTGGTGCTTGTGCCTCAGCCGTCGTGCCTCGTGGTGTTGCCATGGACTGCCATATCGTGGCTCACTGTCTGCTTACTCCTGTCGTTGCACCACGCGACAGGTATGACCTGGAGGCATGGTTCCCTGCCAGCAAGACCTTCCGTGAGCTCGTGTCCTGCTCCAACTGCACAGACTACCAGGTACTGCGTGTCAACATGCACCAGGGGTGACTTATGATGAGACTGGTGACATGATGTCATGGATAAAGCTGGTTGCTTGCTGCCTCGTGGCCTGTGCGCGCCTCAGCTGTGCCACAGCTGGAGGTCCAGCCACAAACAGCGCCGTGGACGGATTGATCTGCACTGAACGCTTTGCTGGGAGTACAGACAACGCGTGGACAACGAGCTTCCATCACACAACACCTCACCATGCCGTTCCTGTGCTGCCTCACAGTCTCGCCGCCTCGACATCCGCGTGCGCACACCCAAGAACCAGGGCACAGACGCCAACACCAAGGCGTTTGTGCACATGCTGAACTCGACGCTGACGGCGACCGAGCGCACGCTGTGCTGCATCCTGGAGAACTACCAGACACCTGACGGCGTGCGGGTGCCTGAGCCACTGCGCCCCTTCATGCTGGGCATTGACTTCATCCCCTTCCGCAAGGTGCGCATGTGAAAAGCCAGCAGCACTTGCAGCCACAGTGGTGTTCACATGATATGTATGGTCATATTGCCAAACAGGCATACGCCAAGTGACCAGAAGATGTCACACCTCTTTGCGTGCACGCACACTGTGTGCAGATGTATGATGCTAAGGGCAAGCTGGTGGACCGGCCAAAGGAGAACAAGGCATGAAAGTCGGCATGTGACGTAGGAGTGATCCACCATGAGAAGTGAGAAGTGAAAGCAGGATTATGTATATTGCTGCAAGGAGACTACAATGTGTAGGAGCCATAGCTGAATGTAGTATGTAAAGCAGGCTAACTGTCAGTGGCAGTCACAGTCTGTACAAACACGGCAGAACGGCAATGTAGCACAATTGACAACCTCGGAACATTCATCAATCTTTATGAATGGCTCCGGACGGAGGGTCCAAGGTGCGGTCTGCTCAAAGCAGCGGAACCAGGTTGCTCGGAGTTTCATTGCAGCAATCAACTGCATTTAGCGAGAATAAATATGAATTGTTAACACAGTCGAAGCCATGTAGAATGCTCAACAGCCATAGTGGCATGGATCAGCCACCCTCACCACGTATTCGAATTGGACAATGTGACCATTTGTTGTAGGCATCCCATGCATCCCACAATGCGCTATGCATGGCATACTGCATGTGCAAGCTGTACAGTGCATGCATGCTGGATGCAGGTTGATGCTGGGGATGCCAGCGCAAAGAAGGGAGAGCAGCCGCGGTACTTAGTTCTTCCTGGGAACGAGTCAGTGCTCATGCGTGAGGCGATGGAACGGCGCAGCTGGTGGGCCGCAGCCAAGGAGGGTGGGGCGTGGAACATGTGGTTTGGTGGCAACGGTCAGAAGTTCGACTTCAGCAAATTCACAGGCAGTGAGTGCGTACAAACTGGGGATGTAGTGTGCTACAATCAGGCTGCATTCATTCTTAGTTTGTATGCTTGATGGGGCATGCAACATGGCCGGCTGTGTCCCATGGGCACTGCTGCTCTGACAGCTGCTGCTGCGTGTGCACTGTGTTGCACATGCAGCTGTGCGCGCGCGGCAAGTTGTGAACCGGCTGGAGGCGCACCGCGAGGTGTGCACAAAGTCCGGGCTGGCATCCATGCTGCAGCGCTGCCGCGTGGCAGCTGCCAGGGCCAGCGGCAGCGGGAGCTCTGGTTCACCGCTGGCATGGGCACCTGAGACACATGTGTTGGCCGGGCATGGTGGGGACAAGGCAGCTCTGGAGCGTTTCAAAGCAGCATACGCGGCACATGCTGAGAAGGGCCAGACCACATGGATCGTGAAGCCCACCAGCCTGAACCGGGGCAATGGCATTGAGGTGTTCAACAGCCTGCAGGTAAGCAGGGATGGGCTGTGTTGCACTGACTTCCTTGAACTGGGTTGAGACAGGTTCAGATCAACAGCATGGTCAGTCACCAGTGCAGTCCATCCTCGTAACAGCGCACCAACATTTCTCTCTGAGACCACCTACATAACAGCATGATCAGCATGCACCTCGTCGTCTTAGTGCATGCAGCCCAATCGTCACATCATCCAAGCTGCATAAAGTGTTCGCTTCACAAGCCCCATCAGATTTGCAGGCATTGGATAGCAGGCCATCCACAAGCAAAGCCTGTGCAATCACTGGCTACGTTCCGACGCCCTCATCCCACAGGCAGTGCTGGCCCACCTGGACTCCAAGCCAACACACAGCAGCTGGGTGGTACAAAAGTACATCGAGGCTCCCGCGCTGGTGGATGGCCGGAAGTTTGACATTCGCGCGTATGCCCTGGTCACGCCAGACAAGCGTGTGTACCTGCACCGGGAGGCATACGTGCGGACGAGCAGTACACCGTACAAGCTGGATGACCTGTCTGACAAGTGAGTTGGTGTGCCCAGAGAGTGGAGGCAGGGGGACTCTGCCATTGGCGGCACCATTCATCAAGCAGTGCACTTAACGCACAGCCCAAGCAGGTGGTGGCGGGGGGGGCGGGGGGCATGGTGCTGGTGTCCAAGCCGTGAGGCATACAGTACGCACTTACGCACTGCACTGTTGGATGTGCACAGCATGAGCTATCACGTCGTGGTGTACTGCACTTCTGCAGGTCTGCGCACCTGACCAATGACGCGGTGCAGAAGACGCTGGAGACGTACAACGCGTATGAGGACCACTGCAAGATGTCCATGGCCCAGCTGCAGGCAGCCCTTGGGCCCAGCGTGGACATCCAGGGCTCAGTGTGGCCAGCTATGACAGAGGCTGTTGCACATGTGTTTGGTGCGGCACTGCCGCGCCTCAACCCACGGAACCTGCAGTTCTGCTGGGAGCTATTGGGCCTGGATTTCATGATTGATGCTGCAGGCCAAACGAGCCTGATTGAGATCAACACCAGCCCAGCGCTGTTCCGAGCGGGGCCTGTGCTTGCAGACCTGCTGCCGCGTGTGGTTGAGGAGTGCGTGCAGAAATGCATTGACCCCTACTTCCCCCCGCCGCCAGGGCTGCCCGCTGACCAGCTGCCGCATGCACTGGATGGGTTTGAGGAGATCCAGGTGGTGGAAGTGCCCACAGCAGGGGCCGTACGCAGGAGCACTAGCCTGCAACGCCAGAGCAGCACTGGCGCAGGTAGCGGCAGCGGCAGCAAGCTAGGACGGTTGAACAGCGTGGGGCCAGTGCGGACGCTCGGGCGGGGAGGCAGCATAGGCAAGGATGATAGTCCAGCTGCAGCTGGGACCGCATGGCGGTGATCAATGCTGGTTTGACACGTCGCTCCAGACCTTACATATTGCTGAATTATGTATGCAATACCGTACATAGTTATCAGATCTGGCCACAGCGTTCCGCCAAGAGAATACATGGTGATGCCAAAGCCACTGCTTGGCCACGTTTCACAGTCACTGCGGCAATGACACCATGTTTCAAGCTGTAAACGCATGGGCGATGGCCATGGACAGTGCCAGTGCAGATGATGCGCTTTTGTGTGAAGGAGTGCGGCGCAGAGAGCTAGCACTCAAAGCCTGTCGGCTGCGAATGTCTGTATGCAGCTTTAACAGCTCCAATGGGTGGATAGGCTACCTGGCTGTCTATCAGGGCGCTCCTGCTGAGTGAAGCATGCAGCAGCGTCTGTGTCCGCAGTGCGGTTACAGCACCATAGCAGGCACGGGGTGCAAGTGAGCCATGGGCCATGAAGCTCACAGCACATTCACCAAGTGGTCGTCGTTTCAATGGCCTCTTGCATGCAGCATTGGCTGGCTGAACTGTTGGTGCATCAGCACACCGTGTCAGACATTCAAAGTGGACCTCCAGGGGCCAGGCCCGCAGTGCGCAGGAGCACAGAGCACAGTGGGCAGCACTGGGTGGCAGGGAGGAAGAGAACATAGGCATGATGTCAGGGCAGCTGCAGGAGGCGCAGTCCCATCACTCAAGTCCGGCAGTGACGATGCCCGCATGCTGACTGAATGCCAGATCCGGCTTCTAAACAGTAGACTTGCACCGCACACGCACAAATGGCAGACGCAGAGGCAGTGGGCTCCGTGAGTGCTGAGTGCTATGCAAGCATATCGAATTGACGGATTCAGGACCTTTGTAGCAGCAATATTTCAACGCTGAATTTGCGGCTGGCCTCTACTCCAGATCTGAACAGCTGCTCCCCATCTGCTTGCAGGCTTTCATCAATTATTACTACCAGCTATTTGAGAGCAACCGTCCTGCGCTGGCGACGCTGTACCAGGATGCATCTATGCTGACATTTGAGGGACAGAAGTTCCAGGGTGCTCAGAACATCGCGGTCAAGCTGGGCCAGCTGCCTTTCGGCATGTGCAAGGTCAATCTGGGGTCAAAGGACTTCCAGCCGTCCGTTTCGGGCGGCATCATGGTGTTCGTCACTGGCACCATCAGTGTGCGTGGCAATCCTTGCGTGGGTTTTGTTGGCGCTCAGCCGCTTGTACTGATGGCAACGTGCTGCGTGCACAGTCCAGATCCCATACAGAATTCGATCCAGTTCGATGACCGCATACGCAGATGGAGGGCGAGCAGCATCCACTCAAGTTCAGCCAAGTGTTCCACCTCATGCCATTCAACAACAGCTTCATTGTGACGAATGGTGGGTTTGCATGGTGCACCATGATGCATCATGCATGTTGGCACTTGCGCATGCACATGTCAGCCGGTCGGGGAACATACAGGGTGTACTGTCAGTCATGCATTCATTGACTGTTGTGCTGCTGGCAACATGGTGCACTGCAGATATGTTCCGCCTGAACTACGCTTGAAGTGCCTTGCGCATCAGCTTGGGACGCACAATGCCGTTTGAGTCAGTGTGAGCATGTGGGGCAGGCAGATGACAAGCAACGGGGGATTTTATCAAACAAGTGAAGCATGTTTCTGCCTATATGACACCAAAGCTGTCATTCTGACCCTCGGGATGACATGACTGCCATCACACCTGGCAGCCGTGTGGTGCAGTACATCACAGTATGGTTTTTAGGGGAGTGACATGGCAAGTGCTGCGCATCTAGCAAGTTCCCTTGCCTTCCCTTTTCTGTGTAAGGCTAAGTACTCGGGGCTTTCAATTTCTCTTATCGCGTTCCTGTTCCACAGGGCTTGCCACAACTCGCAGCACAGGAGGTGTGCAAAACAAACAAGAATCCAGTCGTTTGTTGACCGTGTGCTCTCTCAACTCTGTTTGCCTGCAATTATCCACCTCAAACTACTCTCCGTTGCAAGAATGTACAACGCATCTGCTCCTAACGCACTCCATGTTGCTGATAGCTGCCCATCTCCTCACTCCATCTCTCTCTCAACCCGTCAATAACACACATTGACACGTATGGTATCTTCACTGTTACTTATCACGTCCAACCTTCCGTTTCAGCTCTGCAAGCATGGCGTCAATGTCATCATCTGGCTTCTTGCTGCTGGTGCTGCTGCTTGTGGACCTCCCATTACTGCCGGCAGACCCTGGACTGCCTGTCGTACTCCGGCTGGTCGAGGAAGTGGAGGAACCTGTTGAAGAGCTGCTTGTGCTGCTTTGGCTGCTGCCATTGCTACTTGTGCTGTTGTTTGCACTTGTGCCTGCAGCCGTCTCAGGGTCCCCATACTTGGCCCACAACCGCTCAAACTCATCCAAGGGACTGCGTGGCCCGCTGTCCTTGTTGCTGTCCTTGCTGCTGTCCATGTTGCTGTTGCTGTTGCTGCTATTGCTGGTGGAGGACGCAGCGGCCCCCTTGTCTGACTCACCCACTGCACCCTCAAGGAACTCCACCAGCTCCTACGCTCCCATCATCATGATTAGAACGGCAAAGAAAGGGTTGTGGCAAAAGAAAGGAGGGTGGACGGAATCGGCATGCCAAGCACATGTAGAGCTTGCCGCATACTGCATCATGCAACATGCTTGCTGCAGTGCATTACAAAGCGCAGGCATCAATCCACAAACAGCCGTGTGCGGAGGCGGTCCTGAATGGTGCTGCCCAGGCAGCCAGCTCCGCACCTCGCCCAACATGTTCAGTTCATCCCACAGCGTTTTTGGCTCCTTGCCCCGCTTGGCCTTCAGCTCATTTGCCCATGACGCAAACTCCTTGTCCAGGTCACGCATGAGGTCCTCCTGTGGGTGTCATGTGTGAGAACAGTGTGTGATCC
The DNA here is from genome assembly GCA_004335575.1 of Haematococcus sp. NG2. Taxonomy (NCBI): domain Eukaryota; kingdom Viridiplantae; phylum Chlorophyta; class Chlorophyceae; order Chlamydomonadales; family Haematococcaceae; genus Haematococcus; species Haematococcus sp. NG2. Next base: position 3,526,575 of record QAXD01000013.1, on the reverse strand, counting down.
ACCTTCTGAACTGCAAAGCCATCGAAGGAGCACACGATGCAGCGCGCATTGGCGCAGCCACAAATGTCCTCATGTTTGCCCTTACCCCTGCCACAGTGCAACTCACAAATGTATAGTTGTCCACTTGCTGTTGCTGCTGCTTCCACCCGCTGTAACCAGTGCTGCCGCTGCTTGTTCGGGAACCATAGGAGGATGAGGAAGTGGAGCTTGCTCCGCGATTCGCCTGCCAATCAGCTGCTGACCCAAAGCCCTGTGTTGCGGCCATATGCATGTCAAACAACTTAGAAGCATTGCGAGCTGTGTCTGCTTCACCACAATATCTGCAGTAAATGCATAAAGGGGCCACGCACAGCTGTGCATGCACGTGACCGTACACGCAACCCTAAGCGTACCATGCGCATGCGCCGGTCATATTCGGCACGCGCAGCTGGGTCCGACAATGTCTCAAATGCCATTTTGGCCTCCATGAAGCGCTGCTGGGCATCAGGCGCCTTGTTGACATCCGGGTGCAGCTTGAGGGCACGCTTGCGGTATGCAGCCTTAATTTCACGCTCACTGGCACCCTGGCTGAGGCCTAGCACCTCGTACAGGTTCTCTGTTGAGTACAAGTGATTTAATCACATGGTGCACAGGAGGTTGTAGAGCGTCCAGCATGTGGGGATCGGTCACTACAGCTGACATGCAGTGCATGGGATTGTCACCATGCACGAGGTCAACCACACCCACACACCTTCATCTCAAATGCAAACAGTTCTCAAACTGACAACTCACGTGTTGCCGCCCTGCATACAATGGAGCTCCTGGGTCCGCGTGCAGTGGGGTTCCATGACGACACTACTGCAGAACTTGGTGCATAGATCCGCGCACCAGGCAGGGATCTGTAAACACAATAACCAGTTTAAGAGCTGCACTTTTAAATGTCAGAACGGCGACGAGTAAAGGCCAATCCTACCTGGATTGTATGCGGCAGTCTGTGGCCTGTTTGAAGTGCAGGCTTTGCATTTTGATAATTGCATCAATAATGAACTCACTGAAGATTGGATTGGACCATTCGCATCTCCCCTTCTCACCTTCTCACCGGTGATGAGAAGCAATGCGCTTCATACTCAGCTGTGTTAATGATTCAATAGCTACGTTGACGCTGCTGCACAGAGGCTGCTACTGCAAGGGTTGTTTGTTTATCTATGTCCTGAATGCTAAAAAGTCAGACTCAAAAGCTATGTTTACAATATCTAGTTCAATGAGAAGCTCTTCGAAGCAAGTATGATGGCCGGGCAGTCGAAGGAGTAGCTTGCCTGTCCGGCTCTCGAATTGAATGTCAGTTCCTGCTCCAGAGCCTTCTACGTCCCCGCCACGCTTATATCGAGCTGGCCAGCATGGGCATGGCAGCCCAAGTGTGCGCTCTAGCGTCAGCTCGCGTTCTAGTGTGCGGTTTGCGACCGGGCCGAGGAAGACGACGCCCGCCAGGTAGATGCGGGGCAAACCATGTCGCATGCATGTCCTTGCATGGCAAACATGTACGCATAGTTAAAGCCATTTGACACTAAGCTGCTTCGGGTATGCTGTTTGTTCATCGCCATTTGCATGCACATTCAGGCACTTTCAGAGTGCAAATGCCTTGACACGTGCACTCATACACTTGTACCGCAGGCGAACTGAGGAGCTGTTTGAGTTGATCCTGGAGCATTTGGAAAAGGAATGGGCCAGCATCAAGTCCCTGAACCTTGGTAAGGAAGCAGCTGGGGCCTATGACGTATTGACGTTGGCATGCTTGCACGGGAACAACAGGCAGCCATTAACATGCACAGGCTCGTGCATGCTCATGCGTTAAAACTCAGCTGCGCAAGCTCACGTGTGGCTGTGCACATCAGCATGTCATGCCACATGGCTCGGCCCTGCGCAGGCATCAAGTCCGGTACAGGCATGGTGGATGAGCTGGTGCTGCGGCGTGTGTCCACATGGATCACAGAGCTGCACACGCTGTGCATCGCAAACGACCAGGCAGCTACCAAGCTGGGCACTCTGGCCCGTCGCATGACGCATGACCAGATGCAGCAGTTCCAGGCGCTGTGTGACATCACGGGGCACGAGCACCTCACCGACTACGCGCGCCTGTGCGTGTACAACACCAGTGACCCCTTTGCAAAGGCGGCCATTGACGGGCCTTCCATGCGCGGCTCAAAATCACGGCGCACAAAAGCTGCGCCAGATGGGACAGGCACCACGGCTGTGGACGACGGGAGGTTGGGGCCATACTCCGGCCCCCGCCCAGGTCGTGACGAGTTCATCCGCTTTGCTGGGTACCTGCCACAGGAGCACCCACTGGTGCAGCGCGCGTACCACATGTACCTGAGCCGGCTGCCGCCTGAGCCGCAGGCCGCAGCGGGCACCGACGACGACGCGGTGCGGCGAGCGCGGGAGGACAGCGCCCGGCTGCGCAGTATGCGTGCGGCCGCGTCCATCGCGCGTCGGCTGGCGGAGGACGCGGAGGCGGCGGGTGGGCAGAAGGAGCTGCCGCTGTGGCTGGATGTGGAGGCTCGGTGGCGGTCCACCAACCACACCGTCATCCGGGATGAGCTGCTCAGCTCCCCCCTCATTGTCGGGGACCCCATGCCTGTGTACACGTCCCTGGTGGGTGTGCGCCTATATCCACACAACAGCCTGGGTGTGGGGATGGTTGGGGAGGTGGTAGGTGGTGGAGTGAGGGGTGCCTGTCATCTTGACACAGTGTTCAGCCATGCCTGACTACAGCAGCTATGCACTTGAGTTGCTATGGGCTGAAACCCTTGTGCATCCGCCCTGATCTCCCTGCATGCAGCCTGATTTCAAGAAGAAGTGGCAGGAGAGGAAGGATGCAGAGGCAGCAGCAGCAGCGGCCGCAGCACACGCCGCAGCCCCGCCGCTCCTTGCGCGCCCCAACACGCGCATGCACCTCCACCGCCAGTCCAGCAATCTGGGGGGTGCACCAGCACGGGTGAAGGAACAGGCCGCCGGTGGGGTGTCAGTGCCCCCATCCCCAGGGACCCCATCCACCCCTGGGGCGCATCGGTTCAGCACTTTTGGAGGTGGGGCGCAAGGGCCACCTGCCACGCCGCATACACCACACACGCCACACACACCACACACACCTCCGGCAGGGGGTGTGGGGGAGGCAGCTGCAGGCGAGGGGAGTGTGTCGTTGCCGCCCTTGGAACATGCGGCCATGGTGCGGGGGGGCACATCCCGGTTCAAGCCGCAGCAGTGACTGGTGCAGGCCGGTGGATCAGAGCCGCTGACACGCCAGGAGTGAGACTTGGGAGGAAGCTGACATGTATGATTTTTGTTAGGTGAGCTGTGTTGGTGTAGGTGCAGGATGGCTTGACTCTAGCTGCTAGTGCAGATGCTTTGTAGTTAGCTCTAGATCGGAGCAGATTCACCCAGAGTTGAAGGCGGTAGTGCAACAAACAAGCAATTCATCTGTGTCTGTGGGAGCTAGGTGGATCTTGGGTCGTACGCAGTCCACGGTTGGTGTATTCATTATGTGTGCTGGCCATGGCTGCACGGGCTTTTCACCAGCTGTCATGCACATGTGGACAGATCATGTACGGGACATAAGTTACATAACTGTTAGCAATGGAAAGGTTCCTGCAGGAGCTCTTAGCATATATGCAACCACCTGCACAGCCTCAGAGCCGCCACAGCCACGATTGTGTAACCCATACAACACAACCATTGGATCAGCATGTCTCAGGTTTGCAGCTCATGTCCAAGGTTCACCCCCAGGCACTGATAGGGGCGAGGACCATGCCTTTGCAGCACGTGCAGATGCAGTGCTTTCTGTGCATGACCATGTCATCAACTCTCATTCATGACTCCCAAGGCGTGATTTGCCACCCACAGCCAAGAAACCACGCGGGACAAGCTCCGTACGGGATAGGCTGTGGAGCGTCTTGCAGCTGGCTTGGACCCAGGGTTCCTGTTCAGTAGCTGAGTATGGGGATGGGCTGCTGCGGCAGGTCGCCCATGTCGCCCGCGTTGTGTCGCAGCTTGAACAGGCCAGTGCCGGTGGGCATAGGGATGCCCATGATGATGCTCTCACTCACGCCCACCTGGTGACCATGGGCACATCACAGGGCGGAGTGTGAGTGGGGCCGCATGCAGCACATGCTGGTGGTGGGGCCGTGGTCCAGGACAACGTGTGCAACTGAGACATGTGCCTGGCAATCCGTGGCACATGGGCCACCAGTTGATGCCTTTATGATCCATACTGCAGCCGTGCAGGTGAATAACGATTCAAGTCAATTGCTTGTTCCCCAGGCGCATGCATGTGCATCCATCCCCGCTCCATTGGGCATCTAGGCAGGCACACAGCAATGTGAGCGAGGGAAGCCTTCAATGAGCAAGCATCAGTATGCAGTTTGCCGTGCGCCCTCCCACCCACGCACCACAGCGTCACAGCGGCCGTGGATGGCGGCGTCAAACAGGTGGTCCGCCGTCTTCTCAAAGCTCGCCGTGTGCAGCACGCTGTCCTTCATCTTGGCGATACCGAAGCGCGTGATGCCCAGCACCTCGCCCTGTGATGCGCATGTGCGCACATGTTTGCGCGCGCAGGTCCTTGGGTTGCAGGGCCATCTGATGGTGCGCAGCAAGGAGGGTGCAGCAGGCTGGGCATCAGGTCTGCACCGGCTGTTCTCAAGCACCCAGCTCACACTGGCGCCACACCTCCACATGCAGTGCGCGCCACACACCTTGTACGTCATGCAGTCGGCCAGCAGCATCGTGTGGCGGTCATCGATGGACATGCCGTGCGAGCCCATGGTGTACTTGATCTCACTCATGATAGCCGCACGCGCGGCCTCAATCCCCAGGAACCGCTCCAGCTCCGCCACGTGGTTGGTCACCGTGTGCGTGCCCTTCACACCTGGGCGCTCGCGCACGTGGCGTACGCATGTGCATGTGCATGTGCATGCTTTGGGGGCTGCAGGTGATGAATGCGCAAGCAGCACATGCACACGCAGAACACCGCTGCGATGTTGTTAGCACGCAGGACGACGTGTTGCACACGCTCAGACCAGACACGACACACATGGCACGTTTGCGGCGCGTTGCAGCTGTGGTGCACACACCTGCTGTGGCCATGACGCGCTGCATGTCGGTGCCCTCCACCAGCAACATGAACTTTTCCTGCCCTGTGGCCTTGTCCTTGTCGCGGCTGATGACGGCACGTGCAACACTGGGGATGCCCATCACGATCACCTGCGACCAGAAGCCATGATCCGATCCTTTGCTCAATGCATCAGCATGGCAGACCATAACAGTGACACACCCGTCAGCCAACAAAGGCACTTCAGCACTGATGAGCTGGTTCAGGCACTGGACAGACTGTGGCACTCATGACCTGCCGCAACTACCAACCAATCAACCAACCCAGGGGGCCACACCTATCCATAATAGTTCCATGCTGTACTGCCACAAGTGGTACACCACGTACCTTAGGCAGTATCCCCAGCAGGTGCTGCAGGTTGAACAATAGGCCCTGGCGCGAGTCATCTGGAGGGAACACCAGCACCTTGTCCACAGCCACTGCGCGCACGTGCTGCTCCTTGAGCTTGATGCGGGGGTGTGCGAGAATGGCCCACCTGCGGGGGGGCGGGGGGGGGGGGGGGGGGTATGAGGGGGCCATGTGCGCGGGAGGGTTCTGTGAGTGTGCGTTTTGTGCTGAGGTCAAGTCAGGGCGGGGCGAGCAAGGAAGAACGAAGAGCACACCACAACGACGACCACAGCGTGACAAGCAGCAAGCCCACAACAGCATGCGCCTGAGAAGCTGGGCACACAACAGGGCACACACTTGACAGTGGATGCGTCCAGGTCCAGCTGCAGCGCGTCCACTGCGTCCATATCCAGCCGCACGCTGATGGCTGCCTCGCCTTCCTGGATGCCGCGCTTGCCTGGGCGCAGCACCACCTTGATGTGCCGGCACACCTGGCCCAGCAGCGTGCGCTCCAGCCGCCCCTTGACAATGCGTGCGGCCTTGACGTCGCTGTCCACAGCCAGTGACACCTGGGGGTTGGTGGGGTGGTTGGGGGAGGCCGGGGGGGGTTCATAATAAGGGCACGCAGGGTCTCTGCGCGTGTCATCCTCATTGCTTTTGCACCTTCCGGGGTTTGGACTGCGTACGTGCATGTGTGATTCAAACTCCCACATATGTGGGGCACAGGTGTGGCCACCCGTGTACTTATGCATTGATTTGATTTGCATCTCCCTTGCTCCCACTCAGACGTGGATCCTGCTGCCCATTTCCCTTCCACCCGCGCACCTTCATGATGGGCGTGGAGATGGTCTTCGCCGCGTTGATGATCTCCTTGATGCGCGGCACACCCAGCGTCACGTTCATGCTGGCCACACCCGCAAAGTGGAACGTCTTGAGCGTCATCTGCGTGCCAGGCTCACCAATGGACTGCGCACCCACAGCACCCACTGTGGAACCTGCGCACAGTACATGCACATCATGGTTAAAAGAAAGGGTGTCCAGGCGCACATAGAGGTGACACGTTCTGGTGTCGTGGCATGGCGTGGCGTATGTTATGGCGGACCAACAGCTGGTGCATTGTGTGCACGTGACTTCAGGCAGTTGCTGATGGTTTTGGAAGTGGAGTGTGCGTGTGTGTGTTGGGGGTGGGGGGGGGGGGGGAACCAGGGGGGGGGGGGTGAACCAGGACCACCTTGGAACAGGGCGGCCCCGACAGATGAATCAGCACCAGATGTGCCGGTTCACATCATGCGACGCACCTGGGTCGATGCGCTTGGACTCGTACTTTGCAATGGCACGGTCCACCAGGGCAGTGAGCTGGGTGGGGGTGAGGCCCTCCAGCCCTGCCGCGTACTCCAGCGCGTCGTCCCCGCGTGCATCCTCGGCCAGGCCCAGCCGCGTGCGCGCCTTGCGGTACGACGCCACCTGCAGCAGTACAGGAGTGAAGCAGCACAGTGATATGGCAGTACACGGTGCAGCTGCGGGGGCAGTACAAGCGGGGTTGATCACAACGCACAACCTCACACACCTGCTGCGCATGCCAGATAATCAACACTGCAGCTCCAACCCTCGCAGCGCAACAGCCCACCCTACCCCCACGATGCAACTGAGCGTAGGTGGCTCCCAAGGCACCTTTTTTCAAACATTGCACGACAGCACTCTACCTCACGCACTGTGGCACGTGATGGTGCTGGGCAGCAGTACCATGACCAACCCATGCAGCGCTGCAGCCTGCCGGTAACAACATCCAGTAGCACACTGCCAATGATGCCGCACACGCGGTCGCACGCACACCATGCACACCCACCGTCTTCTCCAGGAACGCCTTGAGACCGTCGCGGTACGCCGCACTGCACCACTCCACGTCGGTCGCCACCGCCGCCCCACTGGACCCCGGGTCCACCAGCTCCTTGCGTGCCAGCTGCTTCTTCACAGCTGCCTCCAGCTCAGCAGGCAGCGGCACCTCGGTGCACCCACCCTCAGCCACACGCTGCCGCCGCGTCGTGGCGCGCACCTGCCATGGGCGTGTGTGGGTGTGTGACGTTCAGGGGTGGGAGTTGGGGTCGGGGCTCAAGCACGCGGTCCACAGCGGGACAGGGCGTGTTGCAGGTCGCGCAGCACAGTGCGCAGGGTTCTGGCACGGATTGTTGAGACTGTTGTAGGACACCAGAGGGAGCTGATAGGGTTGCTGGGTACTGAGCAACACAACGAATAACCCCGCGCGCACCTTGGACAGCAGGCGGTCAAAGTTGAGCGGCTTGCCGTCGCTGCCCTCCATGGTCACGGGATCCATGCCGTCATCGCCGTAGCGGAACTGCACGATACCGCCCGCCGCGTTGCGCACCGTCTCATCGTAGTGCACGTACAGATCCTCCAGCGCCTGTGGACACAAGCAGCGTGCGCGTGCTTTGTTACACCAGGAGGTGCCCAATCCGGGCTGGGCAGTGCACACTCGGAGCAGGGCACCACAGCAGTTGTTCTGGACGGATTCAAGCCGCCCTTCCCTGATCAAGCCACGTGCAGGGCCCCACCTTCATGAGGCGGCGTGACATGTAGCCTGTCTCGGCCGTCTTCACCGCTGTGTCCACCAGACCCTCACGCCCACCCATCGTGTGGAACCAGAACTCCGTCGCTGTCAGCCCTGAGTAGAAGCTGTTGGCCACAAAGCCCTGTGGTGTGGTGTGGGTGTTGGTGGTGTTGGTGGTTAAGGCAGTGGTGGAGCAGCTGGTGATGACAAGCATCCGTAGAGCAGCCGGTCATGCAGAGTGATCGCTCCGGTGAATAGGCATGCAGGCGCACAGGCCGGAGAGCACGGGTTGCCGTCCGGAAGGCAACAGCAGCACTGAAGGTGAAGATCTTTGTGTCGCCCGCACACTCACATACACATCCAGCACCCTGTCACCCACCTTGCCTGCCGGTGTCTTGTCCCCGCGTGGGTAGTGTGGCAGCGTGCGGTCCTTGAAGCCATTGAAGCAGCGCTTGCCGCCCACGCTCTGCTGCCCCACGCACGCCACCATCTGTGCGATGTTGATGGGGGAGCCCTTGGAGCCGCACTGACTCATGATGAGGGGGGAGTTGTGCCAGTGCAATGTCTCCATGCACACCTGGGAGGAGGACAGCATGTCACAGCGCATGTGACACAACAGATGTACGACAAGCATAATCGCCTTTGGGGTGCCTTCAGCAAGCCATTTGGTTCGGAAAGGTCTGAGACACGTGCAGAGAGGTGTTGCCGAGGGCAACAGCCTGCTGCAGAGGCAGTGGTGCACATGGACAAACAGGGAGCTGTGAGGCAACCAGAGCTGGCCGGCCCGTCGCGGCCCTTACCTTGCCAGCGATCTCACGGATGTTGTTCAGCACCCCAGTGAGCGATGCCTCCAGCGTCTGGTCCATGTTGCAGCCCGCCTGCAGCTGCAGCTCCCCCAGCTTATACGCAGTGATGAAGCCGTCGCACTGCGAGTAGCCCTCGCCAATGGTTGCAGCCTTGGCCTTGAGCAGCACGGGGCGTGGGGTGACATCATCCACGCCTGCGATGTGCATGCATGGGCATGCCCGTCAACAAGTGCTGGCAGTCGGGCGGGCGAGCAAACAGCAGGTGCAGCATGTACCTGTGTTGCCATGGTACCAGCGGGCGTGACACCATGGCAGTCCAAGACACATGAGGTGCCCTGGCGCACTAGCAAGAACTGCCACAGGGGCAGGGCTGCGCGCATAACAGGGAAAGGCCCGGTGCAACATGCGCACACCTATGGAGAAGCCGCGGTTGCCCATGTGACGTGCCGCCATTTTGGCCAGTCGGCTCATGCACGCCGCGGCCGCCCAGGGTGAGTAGTCTGAGTGCAGCGTCCCGAACAGGCCCCCCTTGTTGCCTCCCAGCACAACCTGTGCAAGAGGAGAGCAGCATTGCGCAACAGAGGTGTGGTGGTGGTGTGAAGGTTTGCAGCGGTGCAGGTGTAGGGCAGCTGGCCATGGCGCAGACCCTTAGCTCAGCTTGCTACCAGTGCCTCATGCCGCACTATTGGCAGCGTTCACTTTCCAGGACGGACGCTCACAAAAGTGAGCAACGATGCAGGAGGGAGCACGAACAGGATCAGGCCAGAAAACAAACCAATGGCAGATGACTCCGTGCGCAGCCGCACCGAGTAGCCCCGAGCCATGCATACAGTGCTACGTCATGGCAGGCAGCCACACACCTTGCCCACCCGCCCGCTGATCAGCTCCGAGTTGCGGAAGCACACGTAACCGTCGTTGGGGCACATGTGCTCCCCCTTCTTGCTGTACACCTTCTCAGCAATCTCCAGGTTCACGAAGATGCTGCGGGGACACAGCAGGATGGCGAATGGATCATGCAACAAACAGGTTCAGGTGGCTGATGCATGCAATGATGCCGTGTTCCAGACTCCAATACTGGTTGCCATCACAGCAGCAGCAGGCACTCTGATCGGTCAACCCGGCAGAAGAGCAGACAGGCGCAACATGTGCAGCATAGCATGTGCAGCACACGCACCGGGTGCGCGCGTTGGGGCGCACGAGCAGCGAGAACAGCTGCTTGCCGGTCCACAGCTCCATGGGCTTGAGGATGGCAGGCACGGGGAGGTCCACCTCATCACGCGCGTCACTCATGTAGCTGGTCAGCAGGCACATCTCAGACCGTGAGAAGAATGTGTCCTGGGGAGGAAGAAGACAACATCGCATCCGAAGATCAGAGCAGTTTATGACGGACAATGCAGAATACACAGGTCAGTTCACGCGTTGAGGTGCAGCAACAACAAAAACACAAAGGACACAGTCAGGGTGGAAGACGACCGCCAGGTCCTTCAGTAAATCCTACACAAACCCCAGCATGTACAAGGAAAAAGCAAGCTACTCACCTTGCTAGTGACCAGGAAGGCACAGGTGAGGAAGTCCTGCGTGGCTGCGATCATGATCTCGCCGTTCTTGGGCGTGCACAGGTTGTTGACAGACCCCATGAGCTGGATTGCCTCAGCGCGCGCCTCCTCCGTCTGGGGCAGGTGCCTGTTCATACGTGTTGTACACATGACCGTAAATGAATGCAGCTCCAGCCATGGAGCAGTGGACGTGTATGGCTGCGTGCAACATACTTGACTGACAACAACAAGGCCATGTCATGCGCTAACAGCGCAATATGTAAGCGCGCATCTCATACATGTCAATGCATGTACGGCCGGGGACAGGTTTTTAGTGTGCTGGCAGCTGCCGTTTGGTTTTGGGCGCAGCTGGCGTATGGCAACGCCTCCCACTCACAGGTTCATCTCGTCGCCATCAAAATCGGCGTTGAAGGGCGAGCACGCACACTCATTGAAGCGCAGCGTGCGTGACAGCCGCACCTGCAGTCACCACAAGTAAGCAGTGGGGCGTGATTGTGAGCACACACATCACCAGAGGCATGGCCACACAGGCATGCAGAACAACCACACAACAAACTCGCGCGCATGCTGCAGGTTGATATGCTGCATGCACGAGCAGCGGGTACCAGCAGACGTGCACATCAGCACAGGCCCTGGACATCATCGCTGCATATGCACTGTCACAACAGTGCGCCATGCATGTAGTCACACACATGCACCCGTCACACCGTGCACCTTGGCGCGGAAGGCCATGATGGAGATGCGGTGAAGTGAGGGCTGGCGGTTGAACAGCACCACGTCCCCATCTTCCAGGTGCCGCTCCACTGTGTAGCCCACCTGATGGTGTGGTGCTCAATGTGGACTTGTCAGCAAGGGCGTGTGCAGGCCAAGGGGGCTGCGTTGGGAGATCTGGCCACAAAACACAGCCTTACACAAAGCGCGTTGGCCAAAAGTATTGCAGCAAGCACACACAAGGGGTCCCCGCACCTTGAGGTCTGCCGCGATCTTGCGCCGGTCACCAAACTTGAGGAATGACTTGTCGCCGTTGGGGTGCACCACAAAGTTGGCGCCGGGCCACGTGCTGACGCCGTTGATGACGCGCTGCCGCAGCTTCTCCAGGTTGTGCGCGGTCACGCGCTCGGGGAACGTGAGCACGACGGCCATGTGCTGGGGCACGCACACCTGGTAGATCTGCGCGTGGTGCATGGGTCATGTGCACGTGCAGGTGATTTGGGTTGAGGAGTGAGCAGCAGGTAGAGAGGTGTTGTGGGTATGATGTCATGCGTGCATTGTTTGGCTTCCGAGGCATGCATGGCTCAGCTGAGCCGCGTGCACACCTGCACAGTCACACTTGCATGCCAGGCACAGCAGGTGGTCGCAACGTGTGGGCCGCAGCGCATGCGGCCCACACAGAATGCAAAGCACGGAGGCAGCAGCAGCAGCAGCAGCAGCAGCGGCGGCGGCGGTGGCGGTGGCGGCGGCGGGTCTCACCATGAGATTGGGGTCAGGGGAGATGACAGTGCGGCCAGAGAAGTCGACGCGCTTGCCACTCAAGTTGCCGCGGAAACGGCCCTGCTTGCCCTTCAACCTCTGCACAAACCCGCTGCGGCGAGGCACGAGAACCAGCAACAAATACAGTCACCATAGCATGATCAGTTATGATCAGCTAAGTTTCGGTTAGCTATGCAACAGGGCTAAGAGATGGCGGGCTGAAGGTGGGTCTGCTTGAGGGCTGCTGATGACTTGATGCTAGCAGATGTGCAATATGGCAATGTCTGGATTTGAGTAGTAGCATGCATGCAGATAGAAGATGGTCATTGCATTGATACTGCGTGATGATACCCTTCCTCTTCTTCAGCATGAACTGTTTCTCATGCATGCACGTGTGCCTGCAGCCAGCCTCGGGTGTGGTCAAGGTCATCTTGTTGGTGGTGGGCTGCGTGGATAGTGCACTGCGGCACTCCAGGCTGGCCCTACCACCATCAGCACTCACCATAATCTCATCATCGGCATGGCATGGCATGGTAGTGCAAGATAGTATGTATAGCATACGATGGTATACTGCGCCATGCTCCTGTGCCTAGGCCCATCAACCCTCCACTTGCCCTCACCAAGCAGCACAGCCAAGGGACATGACACACAAAGCACCCCCAACGCACCGCAGCGGCCGCCCTGGCGTCTGGTACTGCGCAGGTAGGCCCGGCAGCTCGCTGTTGATGAGCATGGCGGCCTGCACCTGCAGGAAGTCCCAGTTCTCCATGAGGTTGGAGATGGGCAGGCCCTTCTCCAGCCCCTGACGCAGCACGCCGTTCACCTCGATGATTTGCTGCACACGCACACACATGCGCAGCAGAATGTGCGGGCGCAGGGATTGAAGAGCCACAGGGATGAGGTGTGGTGTTAGTGTGCAGGGTTGCCACCATGGACGGGCCAGTAGGGCTTCATGGTACAGGTGAAAACTGTTCCCAACAAGTGCAGCATGCAGATGGCAGCTAATACAACTGCAACAGTTGCCGACTTGCACAATCGTGTACACCATCTGTCGCCCGCAATCACCACAAAAGTATTTGCCCAGGTTTCTACAGTGTCCATGGCAAAAAGCCTGGAAGCCTGGAAGGGTAAGGAGTAGGGAGAGGCAGCCCAGCCCCTGCATGCGCACCATGAGCTTGAGTGTGATGTCATCCTCATTGCTCGCCCCATCCATGTCCACTGAGGGGCGGATGGCCACAGGAGGCACAGCAATATGCGTCACCACCAGGTGTTCAGGCCGCCCCGCAATGTCCAGCACACCACAGTCCTCGTCCGGGATGGCCTCAAACAGCGCCTGACACACGCACCAACCACGCATGGCCAGGGCTCACCAGCGCGGCAGTAGTGCGGTGGTAGCAGTGCACGTTGATATGCGGCTCAGGGCTGTGACCCAGGGTTTCACCTTGTGCGTCCACCCATTGCGCACACGTGCACGTATGTGAGTACAAGGTCAGGTGCTCGGCTGCTCGCGTGTCCATACACTTGATCAACACACGGCCACACCTGCACGCGCAGAGGGTTGAGGTCGTCTGCGACCTTGGGCAGGTGCTGCCGCAATGCCTCGTTGTACTTCACCGCCTCATTGAATGTCTCACGGTACGCTTCATGCGCTGCGTCGTTCTTCTTGCGGTCGTACCGCTCGTGCACAATCTTGAGAGCGCCGGTCGCTTTCCTGCGCGTGCCAAACAGTCCAGGCTGTTTCTAATTCTACACCGACGCGGCACATTCCCCTGGGCAAGACTCATGCCACGCCCACCAGCATGCAACTGTTCTGCAGCATCTTCACCATAGCACCTGGCCTTGGCACAGACCTATCAGGTGATGCTGACCAACAACAGAGGCACAAGAGGACGCAACCCCCCATGTCTCATCCAGCACCAGAGCTGTTTGCATGCCTTGCACCACGCACTTGACCGTGCCGTTGAAGTGGCCGCAGTAGGGGCAGAAGCGCTGGCGCTTGCACCGGTCGTTGACCTTGCGGAACATGGCCTCACGCTGCGTGCGCTCCACACGCGGGTTGCGGAACCGCCTGCGAGGTGCGTGTCGCAGTTGGATGGCAGCAAGTCAGGGCTGCAGGGTGTATGGCGGCAGGCAGTGGTGGTGTTGGAGCAAGTAGTTGGTGCGGTGGCCTGACGAACGGTAGGGCCCAAGGGGAGCACTGTGTGACAAAGCTGCCATCACGTGAACATGCGTCGTCTACGTCAGTACAGTACTACTGTTGTGCTGTCAGAGAAGCAGCAGCATACCCACTTGAGCCACACTTGGCGCTCATTATCTGGCAGCAGCACGCGCGAGCAGTTCTTACAGATGCACTGCAGCAGCTGCACCGTGTTTTTGAAGTAGCCAATGTGGAACACGGGCAGCTCAAGCTGGATGTAGCCTGCGGGTAGGTTGGCAGGTGCACGTGCACATGACACGAGGGATGTACCAGGGAGGACAAGCATGCATGAACCCAGCATCACGCGTGCAGCCTCACAACATATGGCAGCTCGACGACCAGTGCTCAGTTCTACAAGCAGTGTTATCACTCACCAAAATGGCCAGCACAATCTGCCAGCTTCTGGCCGCACGTTTCGCACTGCGCAGTCTTGTTGCTGATACCCTGCGTGAGCGACCGTGAACACAGCATGTGAACACACACCATATCTGGCGCAACCTGGCACCAGTGCCCTGGTGCACCACACCCAGCATGACTGAAGGCACTGTGCCAACACCCGCACCTGTGCTGCAGGATACTGCAGCACTCAAGCATCCTAACAGCACTTGATTCCCTGCCAGGCAAACACGCACCAGGCGCCTGTCCAGCACGCCATTTGGGTATGGCGAGCGCTCTGGCATCTGGCATGATGAACAACAGCATGTGGTGTCACATCCATTAAGGTGCAGGAGTGGCAACATCGTTACCCCACCAAGGCACATGCTGATGAAATGCCTTCAGCCAAGCCAACCCTGCATGCCCGGCTACGCTGCTCAGTGCATGCCATCAAGCATGAGAGTTTACACCGGCTCCTAGCAGATGGCGCATGCCAATGAATCAGCTGATGGCCCTTAGGTGCTGAATTCCTGAGCTCAACAAAATCTTGTCATCCAATTGCACCCTGCAAAGCCTGCTAGTGCCTGCATGGCATGGGCCAGCACAGTGCTGTCCATGCAGCAGCACCCCATGCAGCACCTTGTAAAGGTTCCGCTCGTAGGCATGGAAGACGCCGCATTTGACGATCTCCTGAGGCGTCTGCAGACCGAACTGAATTTGCTGGCTGCAGGAAGGAGCAAAGACCACGCCATCTGACTGTCAGGGGCCGTCGCGGCTGTGACAATTCGGCAGCGAGTTCCGTGCGATGACCATGAGTCCGCGGATGTTGCACTTACATCTTGCGTGGCAGCCCAGCCTCCTTGAAGAGCTCCTTCGTACATACGATCGGAGCCCTCTCCTCCTTCTTTGGATCCATATATGGCTTCGCCATGTTGACCTGTCGCCTCAACTGGCCACTGTTTAAATCTAGGGAGGCCGACTGCCCATCTGCACAAACAACCCTTGTCTACCCCATGGTGTTTTGTATGCGCTGTTGTGCACGGACTATCAACTGTGCTGGCTCACAGTAACAATAACAACTATGCATCCATCAATGGGAAGCCCAAAAGCCAAGATGGTGTGACCACGACAAACTGCACACGAGTTTGGGGCTGGCCCCTGCCAACTGCATGAGTGGCATGCTTGTGTTGTTGTACATGTCTGCTGGGCTCTCCGTTTGAATTAGTCAGAGCACTGCAAAGCCCCGCGCACCCCGCAGTCTGCCACCGTGTTGCCCGCGCCATGTCAGCTGGCCGCCACAGGTGCATGATTGGATGGTGCTGCGGTGCGGCCACTCAATTACTGAGCTTGTGATGCCAGCATTTGATACAGCGCCTTGTCTCCCGATTTGATGGTTCAAAGCCCATGGCTGATTCAAAAACCTCCAGGTTCACCATCGCTGCCGTGACCAGTTGCGTGTGTAAAGTAACAGCTTCCACTCTGTCTCAGCTGCCTCCAGCTCTTTCTTCAGCTTTTGAAGTGCTCCCTTGGCCTGCTTGCAAGCAGCAGCAAGAGATGTGGGGCCCGACTTTGGTCGTTTGCCCTTGTTTGCTTTCTTGTTACTGAGCGAGTTGAGGGTTACCCGATGGCAAGCAGTGGTCCTGGTTGGGTGGGCTATGCTTGCGCAACTAAATTGGGCATCAGATGTCACATGTCCTTGTGCTTTCTGACAGCCCATACCTCCTGCTCCTTCTCTTCCAGCTCAGGCACCTTGCCCAAGGCCAGCCGCAGCAGGTTGGCCGTGTGAGCCGTGTCTTGCTGCGCAGCTGCTGCCAGCTCCACCTGTTGCTGTACTGACCGCTCAAACCCAGCAACCAACCGCTCTCCCTCCCCACGGAAGAACCGTGTGGGAGGGTACGCAGTGCTGAGCACCTGTGCACCTTTGACAAACACCTGGGCTCGGGGTGCCTCCTCACTCAGACCCAGCGCCAGGTAAGAAAACGCAGCGTACTCGCGCTTCAGGGACGCGACGGTGACGTGCTGGCGCCTGCAGAGCAAAATGCCCCAAGCACGTTCCAGGCAAGAGCACTCGTTCCAAACACGTTCCTGCATTTTGAGGCTGAATAAGCAGCAGTCATGTAGCTGCAACATCATCCATCTCATCTGGGCTATGCTGCCATTGAATGAACAAGCATCTGCCCGCTGGAAAGTGGTGTGGCATTTGTTCATATTGAGCCTCTGTTTGCGCGCCTTGTCTCCTCCTCCAATTGGTAAACCTCAGCCTGCTTTCTGTGGAACTCTTGCTTCACAGCCTTGAGCTTGGCAGCTGCCTGCACACGGCAGGCACACGAGCAGAGACCAACATTGCTTGCATCATGCATGCATGTTGTGTCCCAGGGTCGGCTGTAACGTACATGCAGAGACGACACTGACCTTGCGGCGACGCTCCTCAATGCTCTCGTATGTTCCATAGCCAGCCTCTTCAGGCAGGGCATACGTGCTCACCTCAGCCTCGGGCCCCATCACGAAAAGCCGTTCTTAGTTCATTCTAGCAGGTGCCTAAGGGTAAGCTTCTTCACGTTTTTTAGTGAAGTGAAGGAACGCCACAAGGCGTGACTTTAAAGGGAACAGTGACCTCACTCAGGC
>QAXD01000013.1:3338290-3507786 GCA_004335575.1 Haematococcus sp. NG2 | reverse complement strand
TGTGCTGTCTGTATAGATGGTGAGGGTGTGAGGGGGAGGATGCGCAGGTACAGCAGTGGGAAGGGGACCAACAACTTATGCGTACATACAGCTTCATGAGGGTTCAGCAGGGGTTGAACAGCAACCGTTGGAAGTCTTGTAAGTCGTTGCTTGATTTCTTACTGCACATTCATTCTGCTGAAACGTAAGGGATATGTAGTTTCTGCACCTAGGCAGGCTGACCGCACGATGTCCGATCGGGACGAGTCAGAAGATGAAAAAACACTTGCTCAGACTCTTGTGGTAAGATGAGGGCTTGTTCTGCAAGGGAGGGTTTGGGTCGCGGGGTTTTGAGATCGTCACCTTTTGCTTGCACGCTGCACGCAGCTGTCGCAGTTGAACAACATACCTGCGATAGGAGACAGCACAGATGCTGAAACGACGGGATCTGAAGATGAGGACACAGCAGACGTGCCGAACATCGTTTTCAGCAAAATCAACTGGGCGGAGGTGAGTGGGCCGTGTTAGTTGTCGCCTTTCGATTGTCTTCGGCACATGTTGACTAACTTTACATGCAAGCATGGCTGCGCATGGCTGCTTCTGCTTTGTGCAGGAGTCCGATGATGGCGCACAGCGGAGCTCTTGGGTTGGTAAGCCCAGCCCAAGCACAGCAGGTGGGTGCTCAAGCGCAAACAGGGCTTCTTGTCATCTTGCATGCTGCCAGGTGAACTGTGGGATGAATTTCCACCAGCCCGGTTTCCATCAACCCCTCATGCACAGGTTCCGCCACCAGCCCCCTCAGAGCCCCACCAGTTCCCAGACTGCAGTTACAGAACCCAACTAAGGCTGCGCTGGACGGAGCAGCAGCAATTGCAGACCCGCAAGATGTGAAGTTGGATTTGGGCGCTTCAGAGGATTTGGGTGATGGTCTGGAGGCAGACGAGTTGCATGGTGGTGATGCCAGCAGCAAGTCATCGCCAGCAACCTCTCCTGACGTGGCCACTGGCAGCGGGTGGCTGCTCGGCGCAGCGGGCAGGCTGGCTGACCTGTCCACCCCCCGGACCCGCCCATCCCAAGTTGACGGGCCGCAGCCGCTGCCAGGTGTGCCCAGCAGTGCACGTGGGCCCGCACCCAGCGCTGAGGCAGTGGCAGCAGAGGAGGCAGCTCTATCCCAGCGGTTCCATGACATGGTGGCCGCCGGTGCCGACGAGGTGGTACCAGGCCGCAGCACACTGGTGCTGGAAGACAGTGTGGCTGGGGTGGGGGGCAGCGAGCTGGACGCGCTCATAGCACGCCTGCAGGCTGGCATGGTGATGGACCTGGATGCGACGCGGTATGTACCGCCATGATGCTCACGCAGCCCTGTATGTCGCTTTCTGGTTGAATGTTAACCTGGTGTGTTCAATCGCCAACTGTGCTGCTCATCACCAGCACGTGCATATGCTGAGCAACATGGCAGTGCTAGATTGGATGCGTGGCTGATGTTATGTTATTCATGTTAAGTAGCCTGTCATGTTGGTGCGTTGAACTTGAATGCGTCGTACTGCAGGCCTGCGGACCTGCCTGACCCCAGCACACTGTTCACAGACAGTGACGATGAGGCCCCAGCACCGCCGCCACCGCCCAAGCCAGCTGCCCCTGCGGCCAAGCCTCGTCCCTCCCTTTCCACTCAGGCACCAACAGTCAGCCTTGCTGCAGCCCTACCCCAGCCAGCAGCTGCCCCTGCCCATGCACCAGCACTGCCAGCAGCCGGGGCACATGTGGGGCCCCTACCCCCACGCTTCAAGATGTTTGGGCCAGGTCCAGCTGCACCTGCCGCAGCTCAGCCTGCAGGTGATACCGGCCTGGGGCCGGATGGCAAGCCGGTGCGCGCCACAGTGGTGCAGGACTTGCGCGCCAGCATTGCTGAATCTTTGTGCAAGGTGGAGCAGACGGTTGCAGCCTCTCGTGCAGCCGTCGCTGCAGCTACACATGAGGAGGACAGCAGCAGTGATGATGAAGACCTGCTGGCTGCTCGCAAGCAGCTCAAAGCAGGTGTCAAACCCTCCCCGCCTCCACCAGCATCTAAGACTACCGCGCCTGCTGCTGCAAGTACCCCTGCCCAAGCCGCAGCAGCCAAGCCGGCAACCGCGGCAGCGCCAGCAGCGCCCAAGCCCGCTGCTGAACCAGCAGCATCCCACTCCATTGCAGTGGGTGGTGATGGGCCCATGGGTGACCCAGGCATCGCCACAGGTTCACGCAAGTCCATGTTTGTGTCCACCAGTGACATGCCAAGGGCTGAGGGCGACCCCATCTCAGCACCAGCTGCAACACGCAGCACATTTGTGGGGTCCCACACATTAGAGACGAGTGATGATGAGGACGATGACAGCGATGATGATGCCATCGTGATCGGGCTGCCCCGGCAGCCGCGCCTGCCTCAAGGCACCGGGCATGCAACCGCTGTCAGCAAGGGACTTGAGGTCAGTGGTCAGGCCACAGCCGTGACCAAGGTTGCAGCTGCCACCACCACCACCACCACCACGCATATCACAGCCACCACCAGCGGGAGCACAACACACAGTGCAGGTGGCAGCACTGCAGCCGCCGTAGCGTCGCAGTCTACACGCATCCAAACATCAACACCCGCACCAGGCGTGCCGCAGATGGCCCACATGAACTTTGACACGGACGAGCTGGGCCCTGTATATGGCGCTCCTGCCGCAGCGCCTGGCACCACCGCTGAGAAGGGTGCCAAGCGTGTGGGTGCCGGCACACGGATCAAGCTGCCCCCTGGCCCTCAGGTGGAGGTTCCGCGGCCTGCCACAGCCTCCAGCAGCACTCAGGCTGATGGGCCGACATCGCCCACCCCATCTCCTACACCTGCTGCAAGCACTGTTAAATCGACTAGTGCAGCAAGCGGCACCAGCACGACGGCTATCCCTGCTGCTGCGCCAGCTGCAACAGTCACAGGATCAACTGCCAAACCTGCCTCAAAGCAGGCTGCAGCAGCAGGCACAAGCTCTGCACAGGCCGTTGTTTCTGTCCCTGCTTCCGCCAAACCTCCCTCACTGCATCTGCGCCCCGCCGCTGAGCTGGAGCATGTGGCAGCGCGTGCTGCACAGCGCCCCACTGGTGCAGGCCCCACAGCACCCACGTCATTGTCGTTCCCACGGTTGCCACCATGGCTGCCAGCAAGCTCCTGTTTCACAGTGCTATTCACATCACCAGATGGTTTGCCCACGCACGCGGTGGCAGCAGCAGCAGAGTGGTTGCTGTCGCAGGCAGCTGGCAACGCACCACCCCGGCCTCCGCACGCACACAGTCCACCAGGCACCGTCCATGCTGCCTTCACAGCTGTGGGGCTCACACTTATGGCTCTGCCACCCAGCCATGCTCTGCTGCGTGGAGTGCCAGCTCTCGCAAGCAAGCAAGGAGCCAGCAGCGCGCCAGTGCGCGTGCTGGTGGCTGCATGCACGCCCGGTGAGGTGGATACCGATCGTGCGCGTGCAGCTGACCACAGCTGTGATGAGGATGCAGTGGATGGTGCTATGCGCGCAATGCGCACCGCGCTGTCGCAGCTCACGTGGGCGTCGCTCCTGACCGCACAGGCAGCTCATGCAAACAGCTCGCTATCCACACCCACCAGCCCTACACCAGCTGGCCTGGCAGCTGCATCTGCCGCGCAAGGCGCCAAGGACAGTCTGTTCCTGTGGACCAGCTGTGTGGAGGGCATTGAGGTGGTAAACAGCGTGCCTACCACGCATACTCTGGCATCAGGTGCCCCCAGCAGTGCAGATGCAGCCAGTAGCACCTTCACAACGATTGCTGGAGGCAGCGTATCAGTGACCAGCCCTAAAAGTGCTGTACCTGCACCTGCTTCCTTACCCACATCCACAACAGGGGCCATGCAAGCGCACGCAGCCGCCCGTGCAGCAGGAGCCGTTGTTGCGGCTGGAGCTGACATTGTTGTGTGCACCTTGGCGCGAGGTGGTACATCCAGCCCTCGCGCGCTCAGCACAGTTCTCATGCGTGCTGCCAGTGTGGGGCTGTCCCTGGCAGGCATGCAGACATTCTATGCCCCAGAGGAGACTGCCACATACGTTGCCACACGCACGCCGCACCGCCCGCTGCCATTCACAGGCTGTGTGGCGATGGCCCTGGTCGGCCGCGCAGATGCGGCTGCAAGGTGGCAGGCACAGTTGGGGCCCCCAGACCAGGAGGTTGCACGGAAGGCTGAGCCGCACTCGCTGCACGCTGTACTGCGTGGGTCAGATCACAAGCTGCTCGCGTGCTCAGCGGATACACATGGTGCTGCACGTGAGCTTGCCATGATGCTGCCACCGCCCACAGATGCACCCCACGTGCCTGACCCTGCGGCATCTTCAGCCAGCGGGCGGGCAGTGAGCACCACTTCACAGGCAGCAGTGCCAGCAGTGCAGCTGGTCCCATCCGTGGAGCCATCTGCACAGTGGCTTGCGTTGCGGGCCGGCACGGGCCGTGAGCTGGTGGCTGCACTGTGGGTGGTGCACCACCTGGCATGGTGTGGGTACACAATCCGGGCGCTGCTGCGGATGCAGCTGGGCCAGGCGCAGCTGGATGGGGTGAAGGCGACGCGCGCTATCCCCGCTACGCTGGTGGCTGCAGCTCAGGACAGGACCCCTCTACTGGTGGTGGAGGTGGTGAAGGAGGAGTGTGGCGCACAACTGCCATTCGTGCTGGCTGATTTGCGTACGCTGCGCGAACTGCCGCCCACAGAACAGGGAGCTGGCGCACATGTCAGCAGCAGTGGGCCGCGCCTCAGCAGCAGCGGGGCAGCTCCACTCAGCAGTCCCCGCAGTGCGGTGGGCGTGGGCCAACCAGCAGGTGCTGCTGTGCAGGCCGTGGTGTGTGGCATTGACGCTGCAGAGTCGGAGGTGCTGCGGCTCGCTGTGGGTGGTCAGACAGCGACTAGCGCGCAGCCGACAGCTGCTGCGGCCCAACAGTTGCTGGATGCTGCAGCCAAGGAGTTGGGAGTCGTTGCAGGGGGAGCCTCAGGGGATGTGCGTGGCACCACAGACTCGGAGCCCCACCGCGGTACAGATGAGCTGCTGGTGGTGGCCCTTCAAGGCAAGGCGCTGCCAGACGTGCTGCTGCTGGCTCTGGAGCTCCTACGCCACCCGCACAAGGGCACCGTGCCCGCAATGCTTGTGCCTGCGCCTGATGGCACCAGTGAGGTGGTGCCCACAGCTGTGGAGGTGGCAGCGCTGCGTCTGGTGCGTCAAGTGCCACCCGATGTCAGCCGGTACCTCACACTTTGTGTTGATGTAAGTGCGGCACTGCCGGCCCACCAAGCGTCTGTGGCAGGTGGCGCAGGTGGCATAAGCGCGGCAACTGGCACGCATGGCACCCCTGCATTAGCCGGCCGGCCAGGGGCACTGCTGCCCGGGCAGCCTGCGCTGCTGGTGGCGCTGCATGGCCCAGATGCACGCGCACAGGTCGCTGCGGCAGTGAGCAGCTGGCGCGCCCTTGTGCGCCCACAGTCCACAGCTACCACCACCCTAGTTCATGGGTCAACAGCGGACACGTTGCCTGCAACAATGGAATCTGGACCGTCAGACTCAGCTGCAAGCCTGGCGCGCGCTCTGGGACCACGATCGGTGCAGCGGTACGCACCAGTGGGTGCGTACCATCCACCGCTGCTGGTGGCAATGAGCACCAACAGTGCAGACAGCAGGCTGCTGCTGGCGCAGTGCTTCATGGCAGACTGTCACGTGTCCCTTGACCACGGCTTTCACGATGGGATTGTGCGTCCAACGCTGCCTCCTCAGACCAATGCAGCCACCCACCTGCTTACATCCCCACACTCCTTTTCAACAGTACTTGCGGTGTGCATGGGCGATGGGGGCGCTGCTCCAGGTGCGGCAGCAGCAGCCGCCAAGCCTGCACTGCAGCAGCCTCCTCGCTGCCTGAAGCTGCTGTGGCGTGAAGGCTTCGTGATGCGGGCGGCCAGCATGGTGAGCCTGAATGACGCGTGTGCTGCATCGCTGCAAGCACCGCAGCTCGCAGGCCGGCCGGTGGTGCTGGTGTGGCTATGGCGCAGCAACGCGTTGCAGCACCTGCACACACTGATGGCGGAGTCTGGGCTCGGCAGTGCAAGCGTGGTGGCGGCACCGACCTACGCAGCAGCACAGGATCTGCTGAGCAGCAACTGGCCTGGGGTCCCGCTACCAGAGCATTCCCCAGCAGCGTCACCAGCTGCAGCCCAAGCCAGTGGCCCTGCATTTGGTGCAGCAGTCGCCAAAGCGCGGAAGCTCGTGCGCGATGCGGGCGCAGGCCTGATGCAGGTCACATGTATGCTGCTGCTGCCTCGGACATCCTCAACATCGGCATCACGTGCCGCAGGTGTGCTGGGTGTGGCTGTGCCTACCCTTGCCAGCTACCTGCTGTGCCACCCCCCGGCCAGCTGCTGCTTCGGCACGCTGCCAACTGGCTTGTCGATGATACAGTGCAGGAGGTGCATGGTTGTTGGGAGCGGTCACTCATGCAGCATGCCTCATATTTGATTGCCTTTTTGGGTCTCCTTCTTTGCTGCAGGTGGCGAGCTGGATTGGGCAGGGGCTGCTGAGGCACTGGACGCCGTGCGCAGTGAGGGCTTTGTTGTGGCTGGGCTGCAAGCCATCAGGCGGGTGTATGAAACAATGCAGTGGATGACACTTTCTGGGATGACAGCAGGAGATGTGAACCACACATGTGGCACACAACGTTTTCTAACTTAACAATTCTTGACCAAATGAGAGAAGTCGTTACACGTATCATGCACGCTTCATGTGATGGGGTCACATGCGCAGGTTGAGCCCTGCCCAGGCGGGTGAGGTGTCCAAGCTGTTCAAGCTCAGCCCACAACAGGCCGCCATCCTCAGTGCAACAGCTGCAGGGCGCACTGCAAGTACCAGTACCAGCACATCCAGCGCCACATCAGGCGCAGCGTCCACTGAGGCAGTAGGCGCCAATGTCGTGATCGTCGCCCTGGCGCGTGACAACGCAGTGTCCCACCTGCAGCTGCGTGCCCAGGAGGCGGGCGCCCTGTCGGCCCGTGGGCTTCAGGGCAGTGGGGCTGCGCTGCGGGGGTCCAGCCTTGCGGCTGTGGCAGGTAGCATAGCGGTTTCTGGTGGCAGCAGCGCAGCAGAGCAGCAGGTGCTGTTTTTCTTTCACCAGCTGTTCGGAGTGCCGCACGTAAGGATTGCAGCTGCACCTTGACCAGCAGCCCGCAAACAGGCGGCCAGTGCAGGGGTCCATGTAGTGAGTGGCACGTGGCAGCTGCCCCGGTGGCCAGGGCAGGCAGGCCAGCATGGCACGTCTTTTGCCAAGCCTTCAGGGCGTGCGCCAGGGCCAGGCTGCCAAGGAACAGCCTGGCACGCTACGTGTGGAACATGGCATGTCTGCATGGTGCTTTGTGTTGGTCCGGTGTTAGCGGAGCTGTGCAAATGCCAACAGTGTGTGCGGCTATCTGTGTACACTGCGCCTCAGTCGCTGTCCTCATCATCACTGTCCGCGCCCTGTGAGTCCCTCAGCTTGAGCATGGCATTCAGAAGCCCGGGCCCCACACGGTGCGGACCAGCACCCTTGTCAGCCAGAAGTGCTGTCAGCTTCTTCAGCTCAGCTGTCAGGGAATCCAGCTGGGTCTCTAGGTTCTTCTGATCTGTGATGGAGTAATGGCAGCACGAAGCCGCAGAGCTTGCTCAGCACAAGAAACATGCCCATGATGCAAGCGATGTCCATGCAGCCATGCAATACCTCACCTTGCTCCAAGATCGCGATGGCACGCTCCTTGGGCAGCTTCCAAAGGATGTTGCTGGACCGCTGCAGCCACAACTTGTCAGCCGCACCCTTGCGGATCGCCGTCAGTGCCTCACGGTTTTCCTGCCGCTGCTTGTCCAGAGCCACCATCTGCCGGGTGCAAATAATGAAGCCACTCAGCATTAACTTCGCCGATGTTGAATGTGATGAGTGCAAAACGACTGATCACCTGAGACCGAACATCCAAAAACCTTTCTCCTAAACGCTCTGTCTCTGCAATGGCATCCTGGAGCTTCTTGTCCATGATGCACGGTCGTGACCAATGGATGCACAATCCAATCAGCGTTCAGTGGGTAGTAGGTGTAAAAGACAACAGTTGATTGGTACATACTAGGGTTTGTTAGGGTTTTGGGGGTTCAGGGTTTGGCACATGTGTGCCTTGAACCTTGGCGCAAAACTGCCTATGCCTCCACTCTCCAGACCATTCACTTAAATTTAGAACTATGGGCGACGTCTTCGTCACAGCGCACATCACAGCCTGGGCGCACAGCTGCAGGATGTCCCTCGTGTGCCTTACATGATGCTTGTGCTTACATGCCATGCTGCTCCAAGCCCTGATCCTGAACGTACAGTGTGCTTGCACAGAGTTAACCCAGTATGTGCATCAAGAAGTGGCTGCACAGGCAACCACAACAGGAAACCCAGCCATGTCGGTGACTTTATGCAGCCACATCCTCAGACCGCTCATGCCTGCCCTGTCCTATAGAACTGCAGATGTAGCTATGACTTTTACAAACAACCTGCCTCACTTCTGCTATTTGCCGTATCACTTCGCTGCAGGTGCGCCTCGTCCCTTGATCAGCATTGGCATGCTCACACCCAGCGCATACCCCAGACTGGCCAGCACCATGATTGAGAATGCAATGGCCAGCATCAGCAGCCGCTTCTCACCCATTCGCTTGGATGCGTGCACCATGCGGCCCCACATGGTTGGCGGTGCAATTGCACAGTCGTACAGGACGGGCACCTCCTGCGCCATGAACGGGTCCCTGCAACATGAGGAGCATTCGGAGCATTGGGTGCAGGGTTTGCATTCAAAATGTAACCCACCAGCCTAATCCACTTTCAAAGTGCTCAGTATCACTGTCATTCATCATCTCAGCTCAATGCAATCTACCACCCTTAGTTGCACAAGTGCCCTGCCTGGTGCCAGCTGCTTCCTGCGTGCAACCAAGCCAACCACACTGTGACAATGCGCAAAATGCTCCGTATCTGCGAGTGACCGCCACCAATGCTCCTGTGCCTCCCCACACACCTGTTATAGCCATGGATGTAGACGGGGTGGAAGCCCCAAGTGCCGCGAATGACGGAGAACACGCCAAACATGTCCATGTTGACAGGCCGCGCCTCCGCCATCGAGTAGTATGGTGACACACCGTTGTGCAGGCGTGTGATGGTGAAGTTGAGCTTGCCACGCGGCGCCATAACGTTCATCAGCATGGTATGGATCGCCTGGTCAGCCCCATGCTGCTTCACACAGTCCGCGTTAGCATTCTCCATGAAGCCCTCCACCATGGCATCTACATACGCCTTCATTGCCTTTGCAGACCCCACCACTAGGCCATTTGACGACACAGGGCCCCCAAGCATCTCCATTGGGTAGCCCATGCTGGAGAAGCAGACTTTGGACGCCTGGAACGTGGGTGGGTGGTCCTTCACTGCCAGCACCGACAGCTCGCCACCTGTGGTGGTGATGACGGGGGCAGGAGGTGATGTGAGGGGGCGGCGCATGACCGTGAGCATATGTGTCAGAGTCAGTGAGCATGGCTGGCTGTTCACTGTCGAGTGTGCAAGTGTGGGCCATGTGTGTGGGTTTGTGAAATGGCTGGCCTTTGCAACAGTGATGATGCTGTGCGTCAGGCTCTCAAGACCTACAATTAATATGATGACGCAAGAAGAGAACAACATCCACCCATGCCACCAGCATGCATGCAGCAGCAGCTCACATTGCACCAGCCAAGAGCCTAACAGGACACCATCATCATTTCACCTGGCTTAGGGTTGCCGTCCAGTGTGAACAGCACACCGTTGTCGGCCACGGCCTGCTTCACACTCGGCTCCCCAAACACATCACCCAGAGCGAGTGCATCGCCAGCATCTGTGATTGCCACCGCACCCTCATCCAGCCGTGTGGAGCACTGCAGGGGGGCAGCAGCGGGATGCAACGGACATGGTGCAGCACTTGCAACGAATGCAAAGCAAGGTGACGAATCGGCATCAGACAGGGGTGCGCACAGTTGTTTGGTGCATAGCTGCATGCGGCGCACCATTGAGAAGTACATCTGGAACACCCAGAAGCGCCACACACTCCATGACACACCCTTCGGCGGCCGTGCCTGTGTGTACACCACCTGCACATTGGGCACTGCGCCCACCGCATCCCTGCACCCATGCCAGAGAAGCAGCAGCAAGCCGACGGGGTGATGATGGGTACTACAACGCGCGCAGAGGACACTGTGCATAACATGGTTGTTGCGTAGTACGTGGCCCATACACATCCCCCCTCCCCTCCCTCCCCGCTAGGACCTCCCCTGAACTTCAAATCCAAGGTCCGCCGGAACACTGCACTGAACACCCACATGAACGACGTGCGCATGGCCATGTTGTCGGTGAAGATGACAATCCGTGCATCTGGGGAGTTGGTGCGCCATGAGCGCACAGTAGGGCACACAGCACCGGCACCCATGCCCTCTGCCAATGCCAACACTACTTGAGTCATCATACCTGCTCGTGCAGGCAGGCAGCGGGATGCACTTCCATGTAGGCAAGTGCAACGTGCCACGCCCACATGGCAGCACACAGCAGACATTGTGCATACTCAGAGAATGGGGCAAGCCCAAGCGGCACGTCAGGCTGTCTGTAACATGGGTTGCGCACGCATGCGGCGTGAGCATGCGCACTGCAGGACGGATATATGCCACACCACCATTCTGCCCTCACACCTGGCTGTGGTACCTCAGGGCATGCAGCCATCAGCTGGTGCAGCTTGGGGAAGATGTCTTGAGGGGTAGGAGGTGTGATGCGGTCACGTCCCCTGATCGGCATTGGTGCAGGTGGTGGGGTAGGGGGCCGTGGGGGGAACGGGGGCAGAGTCGGGAAGCTGCGGGGCACTTTTGCAAAGTTGACGCTTGGCTTCTTCTGTGGGTCTGTACCACTACCGCCTGTGGTGATGTTCAGCTTCTTGAGAAGAGCCGAGGCTGGGAGGGACGCAGTCGACACTGTGGTGCTTGTGGTTGTGGCTGGGACTCCTGTCTTGACTGTGCTGGCTGCTGATGTGCTCCCACCTGTTGTTCTAGCTGCTACATCTGCCTTGGCTTTAGCGACCATAGCGGCAGCTGCCGCAGCTGCTTGTGCCAGCCTGGCATCCTGATCCTCCACGACAGTCGCGCTTGCATGCGCGAGGCACAGCGCAACGGCAAGCACCAGTGAAGCCCCGCTAGCCATCTCCCTTCCCTTGCCTGCCTGGCGTGTGGCTGCTGTCTTTCACAAACACCTGCAGTGCAAGCACATCACGTCAATTCATCATGGTCGGCCAACAGCCGGGTCCCATGTGAACTCCCATGCATGCAAGCCATCAGTGAAACGTCCACAGCCAAAGCAGCCAGCAAACAATCGGGACTTACTTCAACGCTGTCCTTGCATACGTCGACGCGGATCTTGTGGAGAACTGTCACCAACTCTTTACCAACCCTGACAGATGCCTGCGATGGCTGGCGCTTTCACCTGCAATACCATCAAGCACCAGCGTCTCCTATCTGACCGGCTTATGCTCGAACTTGTACAGAGTGGGCCAATGTTTCGCTGCCTCAGGTGCTCAAACTTATCTTACCTGATTCATCAATGCATGTGAGAGCTTAAAAGCCGGCTGACAAAGCTATTGTGTTAAACTTAGATCGCAGATCCCGCTCCAGTAGTTGAAACTCAGCAACAGGTTCAGGCAAGCAGAACGCTGCTCATTCCTGGAGAGCTCATCATGGCGATGGCGCATTACCAAAAACACCGCATTGAATTGTGTAAAACTGTGAAAATGGGCAGTACCTGGCTGCAGCCATCGAGCAACCCAGCAGCAGCACAATGCACAAGAAACCTGCAAGAACAAACATACTTGACTGTTGGGCTGTGATGCTTGCTGGACCTGCTTCACCAGTTGCATGACTGCCCGACTGTTACCTGTTATCCGTTTGCCACCTGAAGCGCTTGACTGGCTTATGGTGTAACAACAGCAACACCACTTGCATTAAACTCCCAGCTGGAGAGTCTGACAATCTGATCGACTGTGCGGTGATGGCCTGCAGTGTCTGCCCAATTTGTGAACAGGCGCAATGACTTCCGGCTGCTGCTGCATTATTCAACCCTGCAAGCCAAGCCAGCGGTGTCACCAGACGGGCGGGTTTGCTGCGGGTTGCTTCACATCTTGCCGCATGTGATGTATGCTTAGCAATGCATCATAAGCAGCCAGGCAGGCACTGAATGGTGCCAGGTGTGCTGCCATTGTGTCCAAGCACATACAAGACGTGTGCGAAACCACTGGAAGCTGCCAGCTGCCAGCTTCTCCCAGTGCACTGTAATACGGCGAGACTGACATGTGCACAAGCCACTGTCGCTGCATGCCAAAGCACCATGCAAGTGGATCAGGACTTGCACGAGGCTTCACGCGTTACACAGACCCTTCACCACAGCGGCCAGAATCCAAGAACATGTCAAGGCTGAGCGCTTAGTCGAACAGGGAGAAGCCCATGTCCTGCAGAGCACAAGCAGAAACCACAGGAAATCGGGAGTTAGAATCATCTTGACTGCATTCATGCATGGCACATGCGGCAATGCACATGCATGCATGCATGCATACACGATTGCTGTGATGCCAACAGGCCTCCGGATGCTATGCATGGCATGTGCACAAGCAGACACACTGCAATCTGGCTTGATGGACGCATGGAGTCCAATGGCCTGAACACGGACCTCCTCAGCAGACTCCTCCTTCTTCTCCTCCTTCTTGGCCGCGGGGGCAGCGCCACCAGCAGCGGGGGCAGCGCCACCAGCAGCAGGGGCCGCAGCAACGGCGCCAGCAGCGGGCAGAGACGCCAGCTTCTTCTTGCCCTCCTCGATCAGAGCGGACAGGTCCTTGCCGGACACCTCGCTCATCAGCTTGGACAGCTGGGCCTCGTCGGCCTCCACGCCAACTGCAACAGGGAGTGCAGTGCAAAGGTCAAGACACTGAGCCCATGTGTGCATGGTCTTGAGGTTGCTTGGTTCTGAGACAGCGTGGGCCCACCGCCTGTGATTTCATCGAACAGCAACACGCCCATTCGTGTCATTTCTGACACGAGCCCGCACGAGCAACCCAGCCGGCATGGCATGCATGAAGCATGCATGGACCTCGGCGGCTTAAGCTGCTGCCAAATAATGTCCATTTACTGCTTTAGGTGGCCTCCGTGCACACTCACCAGAGCTCAGGATCTTCTTCACATCGGCATCGGAGGGGCTGGCATTCCCGCCGAGCTGAGCCTGCACGCATGCCGGATCAGCATGAAAGTGTTATATGGTGGTCTACTGTTGATGGCTGCTGAGAAAATGAACATGTAGTTCGGGTGGCTGCGCACCAGGAGCAGAGCGGCCACGTGCTTCATTTTCAGCAAGTAGCTGTCCTCGAAACGGGACTTTAAGCTCAAGGGAGGGCGAGACAGGAGCATCCTTGGCACATAAACCCATCTCTTTGCCTATCACACACTGCGGTCCTTCTGCGTCTCCCCTCTAGTTGGCACAGCTTACAAGCTCTGTATGGACTGCATCAGCCACTGTCTGCTTCTATACCGCACGTAGAGCAGCGGTGAGCTCAACGGACCATACGTCCCGCTTGCACTGCAGGAGCAGCGGCTGCACCTGTGCATTGCCCTGCAGTATCGAAGTGCACATAGCTTCATTACTTACAAATCAATGCGCTGTTGACCTGCTGCTGTGCAATCTATAGCTGTGTTCCGTGGATGTACATGCAAGTGTGTAGAGAACTCAAGCGGTCAAGGGGCACAGGGTTAGGCACCTGCATAGCCTGCGTTTATGTAGTGAAGCAGCTGCAATGGGGCACAAACCCTGGCCTGGGTCCACACGGGTGTGAGTTCACCCAATAAGTACCCTGGTCACAACTGTTTCAGTCTCTCTTAGGCTAAAATGGCCAAGGTCGCGAAGAAGCCCGCGACGTTTGTCGCCACCGGCATTACTGCCGTGGGCCGGAGCAAGACCTACAAGCGGAGGGGTGAGCAGCCTTCAGCTGCGGCAGCATGGCGGCTTGAATTTATTCAGTCCATCGTTGTGGAGCTAGCAGGACGCAGCATGAGCCGGCGGCCTATGAGGGATCTGGGTGCATGCATCACCATGTTCGCTATTGCAGCGACAGGCTGAAGGGGAAAACTCAGAGTTTGTAGCTATGTTTTCATGCTGGCGTACTGCGAGGGGGTTTGCATGGTGCACCATGCCCATGCATCCATGTATGCAGGTCTGTTTGCCCTGAAGAAGAAGAACGGTGGCAAGTTCCCCGTTCACAAGAAGGTGGAGAAGAAGGCTGCTCCTGCCACTCGCCCTCCTCGCTTCTACCCCGCCGATGATGTGCCCAAGCCCCTGGCCCACAATGCTGTGCACAAGCCCACCAAGCTGCGCGCCAGCATCACTCCTGGCACTGTGCTGATTCTGCTGGCGGGCCGCTTCAAGGGCAAGCGCGTGGTGTTCCTGGGTCAGCTGCCCTCCGGCCTGCTGCTCGTCACTGGGCCATTCAAGCTCAACGGCGTGCCCGTGCGCCGCGTGAACCAGGCCTACGTGATCGCCACCTCTACCAAGATCCAGCTGCCCAAGCTGGACTTGTCCAAGTTCACTGACAAGTACTTCAAGAGCGTGGAGGCCAAGAGCAGCAAGAAGGGCGAGAAGGTGCGCATGAGGTCTGCATGCATGCCCTGTGCATTCATACACTATTGGGGCAGGTGTGGAGCGGAAAACTGGCAGCATGGAGCAGCGTTTGTGAGCAGCGACAGTGCCGTCATGCCATGCGCCATGCGCGCATCAATTGATTGCAAGCAGCGGGGTGAATGGCTTGCTGCACTGGTGATGCAGGCGGTAGCAACAGCACCAACAGATGTGCTGTATGCAGCGTCGCGTGGGTGCAGAGGTGCAGATGGCATGGTCAGCAAGGAGCTGCGGTGTGATCAGGCATGCACCACGTGCTGTCTCGCACACAAAATGCAGCTGCAACTGGACAGGGCCGCTTTCATCACATTCCAAGCATAGCGTGCGGATACCGCTGCGCAGAGTCTGTTCGTGCTGATGTTGACCCACCCGCATGCGTGCACTGACTTCTGCTTGCCACAGGAGTTCTTCGACCAGTCTCAGGCCACCAAGAAGGCTCTGGCTGCTGACTACATCGCCAACCAGAAGGCACTGGACGCTGCCCTGCTGCCCGCATTGTCTGCGGAGCTCAAGGCGTACCTGTCTACCCGCTTTGGCCTGAAGGACGGCGACCGTCCCCACCTGATGAAGTTCTAAGCGGGCAGTGCACTGCTTGGGGATGGTTGCTGTGGGTGCTGGGGGCGGGTGTGCGCCTGGGTTGCAGGGTGTGTCATTTTTAGTGCAACGCAGGTGCTTCTGTCCTTGGCAGCTGTAACGGAACTATACGCACTTCCATGTGTGCAGCAGCAGCAGCACAGCAGCAGTGCATTGGGCCGGTTAGCATCATTGCCAGTAGGCATGCATGGCGCGCGACGCTGTTGCCAAATGTGCCACACGTGGTGTGCTCTTAAGGATGCGGAGCTGCCTGGCTGTGGCATGGAAGTAGCACGCCAGGTGTGGCAGCACACTGTGGAAGCAGATTGGGAGTCCATCGGGGGCACAGGAAGCACGTGCAGTCGTCAGGCAACTACTGCAATTCAGGGCAACAGGTGTCAGGCCCATCCTCAAGGTGCAAGCAGATGCACATGAGTGGCACTAAGCTGTTCAGCCATCACGCATCATGTTACATGTTACAGCCATCACGCATCGGTCCATGCACACACATACTTCTGCAGGCCACCTAGCATACACACATACTGTGCATGCCACACAGCTTTGAGGTCACCCATCACAGGTCACAATGTGCTTCCAGCCTCACAATCAAACGAGTTTCGGTAAATTAGATTTCGGCCGTTGCAATTGAGTATCGAATCGCACATGCTCTCCAGAAGGATCATTGCAGCGATGGCCACAAGCGAGAAACCGATTGCGAAAGCACTGAGCGATGTAGTGACGCGCATGAATCAGGCGGCGGGCAGGGCAGCGGTGCCGGTGTCGGTGAGCGTCGGGTTGCATGATTTGGTGCATGGTGCCGCATGGCATGACACAATCCTTGTCTTGCGCAGCTCACACACCAACTTGCACAATGCTCTTCCATGCATGTGCTCTGGTCATAGCCCCGACTAGTGGCTGTGAGCAAGACCAAGCCGGTGGAGGCAGTGCAGGATGCATACGAAGCAGGGCAACGCGTGTTTGGCGAGAACTACGTGCAGGTGCAGGCTCTGAAGGGCAGCACATTGCACTGCAGTCCTCCTCCGTGCAGCATGTTGCCAGTTTGCTGTGTGCCATGTGCATGATGCAGAGTGCTATGCGTGTGTTGGGGGTCATGCAGGTATGGACAGTCATCAACATCACGGGCTGCACGCATGCGCCTGGTTGTTCACAGGAGATGTTGGAGAAGGCACCACAGCTGCCCAAGGAGATCCAATGGCACTTCATCGGACACCTCCAGTCAAATAAAGTCAAGGCCATCATCGGTGAGCTCATGCTGGTGCTGTTGGTTGCTTGCACGGGCGAGCTATTGCAAGCATTACGCATCTGGAGCTCAGGGTGGGGTGGAGCTGTTGAAGGCTGTTGTGCCAGTGCAGTACCTGCTGTCATACCAGACTATGCCTCCTTTGTAATGTGTATTTCATTGCGACAAGATAGTTTCCACTGCTGCTTGTCTGCAGAGGGTGTGCCCAACCTCAGCATGGTTGAGACAGTGGATTCCATCAAGGTACACCACGACTGGGAGGTGCTCTGCACACTTGCACACTAAACGGCTCTGTATCGCATGTTCTGCTTTGACATGAGTCGTTGCTGACCCTGCTAGTGGTGCGTGGTGCTTGCGCAGTTAGCAGACAAGCTGAACAAGGCAGTAGAGGCAGCCAAGCGTCCCCCTCTGCCAGTCATGGTGCAGGTGCGGTTGCTTGGCACCACTGACCAGGATTGGACAGCTAGACAGTGCGCGCTTTCTCTTTGGGCCCCGTGCAAAAGAGCAGTGCCGTGTGGTTGCAGGGGGCACCACAGCTCGTGACCCCCAGATCTGTCCTCAATCTGCTCATTCAAACCATGTTGGCACATGCTCAATGGACGTGCTTCCATCATGCCATCATCAACATCATATCATGGCATGTGCCGCCCTCAGGTGAACACCAGTGGGGAAGAGAGCAAGTATGGTGTGGAGCCAGGGCAGTGCGTGCCGCTGGCCGCACACATCTACAGGAACTGCAGCAACTTGCGGCTCGCAGGCCTCATGACAATAGGCATGCCCGACTACTCATCACGGCCGGAAAACTTCACGTGTTTGTCGCAGTGCAGGTGAGTAGTGCTGCCAGCCAGCTCATATGCTGCACAAAAGCAGACGCTGTGTTTAGAAGCTCGTGTGGCCATGTCCACTACACATGCATCTGTGCAGGGAGGCGGTTGCGAAGGAGCTGGGTGTGGAAGTCCACAGCCTTGAGCTGAGCATGGGAATGTCGGGCGACTTTGAGCAGGCGGTACGTGAACCAATGTTGTTCATCGCATTTACAGCACTGCACAAGCATTTGCGCATGGCTCTTGGCGTTTGACACACGAGCTGTGCAAACTTTCAGTGAACTTCCCCAAGGTGCAACGCCACCCGTGTGGAAATGTAATGCATCTCACTGCACTTTATGGTACGTGTATGTGCTGTGCAGATTGAGATGGGGAGTACCAACATCCGAGTGGGCTCCACGATATTTGGTGCACGTGACTACTCAGCCAAGAAATAAGCCCAGGCCAACAACGCATGTAAGACCACTGAAGGACAGTGCAGCAGCTGCTGTTGGTTGTGTGCCAAAAGAAGGAAATGACCTAACGAGGAGCGTCTCGTTAGGCTGGGCCGGCATCAAATCAGGTTGAATCAATACCCCATGATGGTGTGAGTTGCTGTAACAGGACCACATCCCCATTGTGCAATACATCCTCATGCAGCCTTCAGCCAGTTGTTCAGCACCTGCAGGTTCTCAATTGGCCCTGTCTGTTTCATAAGCTGTGTGCTGCGGAAGTCCATCACACCCGCTGCGCGCACAGCAACCCACAGCACCAGCTTGAGCATGAATGTTGGTGAATGTGTGAAGCAGGAGCCTGCGGCATGGCATGCAACAATGCATTTGGTGTGCAGTTCCATTGTGCCATTGTGCGGCACCCCCCTCCCCTGCACAGTGCGTGGGGATGTTATGTGTGCCTTGCCCATGCGCGCCCCACACCTCCCAATCAAACCACTGCCTGGATGCACCCACCGTTGGCATGGCGAACTGCAAGTGGCTCGCGTTGCGCACGCAGCTGCGCGGCGCGGCTGAGCAGCGGTTGCAGCCTCTGTGCTGCCTGTGCAATGGCTGCCACATCCTCCAGCACACTGTCCTTGTTGGCTGTTGCAGTGGTTGCAAGAGCTTGGAACGCTGACACGTCGCCTGCAGTAGCAGCAAAGCATCATGCAGGAACAGATCCGTGAGTTCCATTGATGAGCTGCAGCATCAAGGCGGCATCCTGAACATCCACAACATCCCATGTGCACATCCTAGTTGCTGATCACAAGTATGATACGTTGGTGCTACTTGCAATGGAGATGAATGGGTATGGTCGTGAGGGAGCTGAGCACGGGCCTCGAGTTGGTGTTGGTGCACAGTACAGCCCAAATTGTCAGAGACTTCCCTACTGCTTGCTAACCTGCTTTTTGTCACAGCTGGATGCAACTGTACAGCAGGAGCCAGAACTGCATCCTAAGGGTTGGCCATGATTAATGAGCTGTACTTGGCTGCGCACCATCTCTCATGGACGCAGATGGTATTCCCGCACAACCCTTGGTATGGTTGCACACCAAGGGCTCACACGGCGCTGCCACCCCCTCCCCCCCGGCCCCCCACCCCCACACGCACACACCATTTGCTGAGATATCTGCGCCCAGCTGCTGGATCTCCTCGTGCAGCCCCCGGCACTCCTCCTGTACCATGCTCAGCTCCTCACGGATGGCTGCCAGCTTCTGGTCCACCTCCGCCTCCGACTCCGATGCTGCGGGAATGGCTGGCCGCTGCAGTGCCTCCTGTTTGCATCGCAGTTAAAACACAGAAGCAGCACATCAGGATGACCTGGAGTATGGCTGCAGGCTACAAAGTCGATACGTCGTTGCATTACCTCCACCTGAAGCAATCTCAGTTATCTCACCTGTGGTAATACGGCGTGCACTGGCACACGGAACACTGTTGACTGGCATAGCTTCTCAAATAATCCCAGGTTTGACTCCACACGATTCAGAAGGTCTTGATATAATTTACCGTTGCCCTGCACATGCAGGTCATAACTTGAGCCGCACTGTGTGCAGTGCGTTTTGGCATTGCATGCGCAGCACTGCATATGAGAATGTTTGGTTGCGAGCACTTGCCTGCCTTATCTCCTCCAATACTTGAGGCTCCAGGGCTGGTGCTTGTGCTAGGCAGCTGCAGGTGCCAGAACGACGTTAACATCAAGTTTGCCCCGTGTCTGATGTGGAATCTTACCTTTCAAATGCATCCATGCCATCCGCACAGTAGTCGCAAACCTGCAAGTTCAGAGCGCACAAGCACAAGAATCACGGAATTGTTGCTCTGACCACAGTCGACAGATGGTGACAAATTGACAGCGAGCCAAGCTCACCGCGTTCCATGAGTCAGCGGTGAACATCTCCAGG
The DNA here is from genome assembly GCA_004335575.1 of Haematococcus sp. NG2. Taxonomy (NCBI): domain Eukaryota; kingdom Viridiplantae; phylum Chlorophyta; class Chlorophyceae; order Chlamydomonadales; family Haematococcaceae; genus Haematococcus; species Haematococcus sp. NG2. Next base: position 3,488,009 of record QAXD01000013.1, on the reverse strand, counting down.
CCTGGGCTGACCTGCGGGCCGACCTGGGGGGGCTCCATCCCAAGTTTGTACTCTAAAGACTCAAAACGCTAAGAATTTGCATTCACAGATGATTCCGCAGCCAAACACAGACGGGAAAACAGGACGAGGGCAGTGACCAGAATGACTGTACCATTTATGCCGTCGCCCTCCCATTTTGCCACAAACATAAAACTAAAGGCTTGTTCATGCCGTGCATGGTCATACTCTTGTAGCAGTCAGGGCCTCTGGCCCAGTTGGCACCGCCATAGCAATGCTGAAACACAGACAATGATCTGAGCAGCGGCGCGGCGCGGTCGCCTGAGAGTGGCGCACACAACATGGTGTCCACCTCTAATGGACATGCTGTCCAAAAAGGAGCGCATGGCAATGGAGCTGGAGCTGTGGATCCAGCTCCGAAGCCTGTGGGTTGTTTGGATCAGTTGGCATGCTCATGCACGTCCTCATGTGCCATGCGGTCAACTCAGCGCTGCCAACCGTGTTTCATGTTCGCGGGCGCCAGCACGATGCAGTGTTGAATGTTTTGCATTCTGTTGTGCCAGCACCTTTTCACATGGTTTGTTTTGTATGCTCATCCTCATGAGGCCTGCTGCCTGGTGTACCCTGCATGGCTTGCAGCTGGTGCCATGTGTGGACGTCTCTCAGCTGCGCGTGTTGCTGCCAGCGCAACATGAGAGCTGTGGTCTCAACAACATGGGCAACACCTGCTTCATGAACAGCGTGCTGCAGTGCCTGGCATACCTGCCACCTGTCGCTGACGCAGTCATGAAACGCCGATTGCATGGGTTCCAGGCACCCTGTCCCAGCACGCACCAGCCCAACGCAAAGTGCGCAGCCTGCCTGTTGGAGCATCACCTGCGTCTACAGCTGTCCAGCGGTGGCGCAGTCATAAGCCCGCGTGAGATCTGGGGCAGCCTGCACTTGTTCTCCAAAACGTTCCACAAGGGGCGGCAGGAGGACAGCCACGAGTTCCTGTTGGCTGTACTGGATGCTGTGGAACGGGACACACGGCGCGGCATCCTCAAGTTGGGGGGCGCCAAGGTGGGCATGCAAAGATGGCGGCCAGCACACGCAACATGTCGCCCATTGTTCATCAGTGCGCGTGCATATTCAAACGGGAGTGAGCTATATGCATGCATAACAGGCACAGCGCACACCTGGATGTGCGCAGCAGCAGAGGCAGGTCCATGTATGCTCACCCCACGCCCATGTCATGCTTGGCACGGCATCTGCAATGCTGTGCAGGCACAGCTCACACTGGTGGAGGAGCTGTTCTGTGGCCGGCTGCGCAGCCAGGTCAAGTGCCTAGAGTGTGGCTACTGCAGCAACACGTACGAGACGATCACATCCTTGTCGCTGGACGTGCGCGCACACAGCCTGAACGAAAGCTTGCAGAATTTCACGGCAGTGGAGGTGCTGGATGGCGCCAACAAGTACAAGTGTGATAAGTGCAAGCGGTGGGTTTGTTACAGGCCCTTATGGCTGTGAGTTTCTGTGAACTGGATGGCTGGGCTGTGGTGCTTGCCAAGATATGTCGTGCATTGTTGTCAAGCAGCTGGCAATGTGCTGCCTTCGAGGATGGAGCGCACAGCAGGCGTGCTGCTCTCCATTGTGCCATACCTGTGCGTGGCCAAAAACACTCCCTGCTGCTTACTGTATCTCTGTAGGCTGGTGCGCGCACACAAGTCACTGGCCATCCACCACCAACCCAACTGCCTGGTCGTGCACCTGAAGCGGTTTGACGCGCTGCTCATGGGTGCCAAGGTGGGCCGGCATGTCAGCTTTGAGCACAGCCTGAGCCTGGGACCCTACCTCAGTGATGCCAGCTCACGGCGGCACAGCAGCCAAACAGGGGCTGTAGGTGGCAGTGGCGGGGGTGGGGGCGAGGCGCGCAGCCCACATTACATGCTCATGGGAGTTGTGGTGCACCAGGGCGGCTCGATCCACTCCGGCCACTACTACGCGTACGTCCGCAACAGTCAGGGCCGGTGGTTTGAGGCCAACGACTGCTCGGTGGTCCCCGTACCAGCATCCCAGGTCTTCAACAGCCAGGCGTACATGTTGTTCTACACACGCACCGTGCTCAAACCCCTGGAGCCCGCACCACCGCCGGAGCCATCGGCTGAGTCAGCAGCTGCGGCTCGGCCGGCCCCCAGCCCCAGCCAGGCACCGCCCACGACCAAGTTCATTGGACCCCAACTGCCCACAGGGTTGCAGGGACCACAGGCAGCCAGCTCCACGTCCCGGCTGCCCCCAACCAAATCCAGCAGGGATCATATGCCACCAGGCGAGCCATCACACAACCAATCAGCATCTCACAGCAGCCACGGGCCGCGGGCAGCAGGCACTTTGGGGTCGCAGCATGGGCCCCAGCCAGCGCATGGTGACAGGGCAGCAGCCAACCCAGTGCTGCTGTCACTGTCTCGCCCCGTTGCAGCTGCCTCCCAACCTGCTGCAGCACCCATCACCACCAATGTGTCCAAGGGAGTGGCCCCGCGCGCAGTACTGCTGCCAGCGGCCACCAGTAACGGGCACGGTGCAGCCCTCAAGGTCCAGCCTGCTGCAGTCAAGCCGGATGCGCCATCAGCTGTTGCAGCACAGGCGCCAGCTGCAGTGGGCCTGCAGCGCTCAGCCGCACAATCAGGTGCCGGCAAGCGCACGCGGGAAGATGAGGACGGAGCGGAGTCACAGCAGGAGGGCGCAGCAGGGGCACAGGGCATGGCCAAGCGCCCAGGGACAGCACAGCGTGGTGGTTCCATGGCAGCGGGTGACCAGCCACCGGCCAAAAAATGGTGCACAATCCGGCAGGAGCTGCATCCCGTGGCTGATGAACTCCATCGCACCCTCAAGTGAGTCCGGAAGATCACAAAGTTCAAATTTTCAGCTTGTGTTCAGCAAGGCCAAGTCATGGCGTGGAGGAGGCCAAGCGTAGTCGCTGTCACGGTTTCCGTTGATTGGTTTCGGTTGATGTGTGCCGTGTGCGTGAAAGTTGGCCATTCATGGCACTGGTGGCACTGCGCTGTGCACTGCTCAGCTTTTTCCTACCTTGCCGTGCACCCACAGGATGTCTCAACAGTACATCACTGGCATTCGGGATGCCATCACCAGCATGAAGGACCAGGGCCTGAGCCTGGAGGAGGTGCTGGGTGATGAGTCGCGAAAGAGGCGGATTACAAGAGCTGAGCTGCACGCGCATGCCGCTACGTCTGCGGCCGTCACACGTGCATTGGAGGCTACTGAGGCCATGGTCAGCACGTTCTTATGAACTGCCATAATATTTAGAACTGCACAATACAGAAACAGCTGTGCAGGAAAGCAGGTTTGCAGGAGTTGTGATGTGCAAACATGCAGCATGCAATGCAGGAGTGCTGTACATGTATGTGCTTATGATACGCTGCTGGGCTGATTCACCTAACCTATTATTTCCATGTTTAGCCTATCCACTGGTCCCAACAGCGCTTACGTTGTCATGGGAAACGTGGACAGCATATGAGCACCAATAACTCGGTGTTAATAACACTAAACGTTCCAGCCTGCTGCCAGAGCTGTTTTTCTTATTTCGCCTGGTCCAGCGACAGGATTGAGATCTACATGTCGACCGCGTTGCGCCTCAGCACAGGCGCCTTGATACCAATCATTGGACTTGGGGTCTACAAAGCACCTCCAGGAGAAGCATATCAGGTGGCGTTTCTGCCAAAGTACTTGTTCATGCTAAACTACACCTCGCTCTGATGACCTTCATCCTTCATGCATCACTTTTTGATGACCACTATCATCGTGCAGGCTGTGGCATCAGCTCTCAAGGTTGGTGAAATGCTCGGCAAGTCATGCATGTCAGTGCGCCGATGCATGCACATGCAAGACTGTTTGCATGCCGTGACATTCACACCACCTGCCGTCCTGCCGCCTTCGTTGCAGTTGGGGTACCGGCACATAGATACGGCGCAAGTCTACAACAATGAGGTGCGGGGTGCCGTCCAGTAGATGCCAGAGCAACGCGCCCTGTGCATCCATCTCGCCGCTGGGTGGACAATGCTTTGCACATTGGTGATCACAACCAGCCAACCGAAACGCTCTAACTGTATGTGTGACACTCATGCTGACTGCCTTCGGATCTGCATGACAGGAGGATGTGGGCCGAGCTGTGCGTGACTCAGGGCTGCCACGAGAGGACATCTTCATCACAACCAAGCTGTGGCGGTCGGAATGGGGTTATGACAAAGCCATGGCAGGCATCAAAGCATCTCTCAGTCGGCTTGGTCTCTCATATGTGAGCAAATGAGGAACCGCTGCTGGGTCAGTATGCAATCGTGCAGCTGAACATTGATGCATAGTTGTTGTGTGTCAGTTGTTTGCTTAGGGCCCGCTGGTTATGCTGACAGCTCCCTGCTGCTATATGCAATACATCAATCAGTAACAGGAACAAAGCATTGCGTGCTGCCAGCAGGTGGCACAGCGCTTAAAGGCCATGGTCGAAACTGGTCACGTTCAAGCTTCACGTCCAGCTGCAACTGTTCATTTGTTGTTTGTGCACGCACGTTACCAAGGCCAGCACCGGCAGTGCGTAACTGGGTATGAAGCTCAGCTTATACTTGCTGACTTCATTGCTGTACATGCCTTCCTCTGGCAGGTGGACCTCATCCTGCTGCACTGCCCTGGCGATTCTCGGCAGCGGCCCGAGACATGGCGTGCACTGGAGGATGCGCAGGACCAGGTGGGTTTGGAGTGTCAGGCTCCGGCATGCAGAACCATCTGTGAAAAGTCGAGCTGTTAATTTTATTTTCAGGTGTGTTTTGGGAGACTGGGACATTGTAATATGTCCATTCATGTGTCTCACCCGCCTGGCGCATATCCAGTTTTACTTGTCCTACAGTTGGACGGTGCTTGCATGTACAGCTAACAGCTCCAGCCGCGGTGCACCTTGTGAGATGCAGCAGCGTGGTGGCGCTTCTGCATGTGCAGGGTTTGACCAAAGCGATTGGCGTGTCCAACTTCAATATTGGCCACATCGACAAGCTGCTGGAGACTGCACGCATTCCTCCTGCAGTGAACCAGATTGAGGTTTGTGCAATCTGTACTCCACAGCAGGTGTAGCCCAGCCATGCCTTGCTGCCACGCAGGGCTGTTATGTCTGCCCAGGAGTTGCATCTCAGGTCCACACTGATCTGCTAGTCGCAAACGATGGGTGGCTGCTTGCGCTTGATTGACGCCATGTTGTGTGCATGATGCCTTTGCTCTCCGCAGCTCACACCCTTCCTGCAGTGGCGTGAGCTGGTGGCTCACTGCAAGGCCAAAGGCATTGTGGTGGAGGCTTACTCTCCACTGGTCAAGGGCAGCAGGCTGGAGGACCCCCGCCTGGTGGCACTGGCAGACAAGCAAGGCATCACCACTGCACAGGTTGGGACCATGGGGACCGTCTGTACTGGGACCCTTCTGTACATCAGGCCTTGCGTACTTGCACATCATCTATTCATCTTGCACAGCAGCCTCGTTGATCAGTTGATGTGTGCTGGCAGGGCCAGCATGTTGAGCTGAATGGCAGCCTGGTGTCTGGTGATCTTCAGCTGTCCAGGTGCAGCCTTGCAGATGATAGGTCATGTCCATGCCATCTTGGATGCCGCCTGTTGTCGCAGCTGCTGATTCGGTGGAGCATTCAGAAGGGGTTCGTCCCACTGCCAAAGTCGGTGCACCCTGAGCGCCAGGTGCGTGCCCCAGGTCCATGCACGGCACTGCCGTGATAACAGTCATGCTGTGCATCCTGTGTGCATGAACACCTGCACATAATGGTCTAGACCCCATGTAGTCATGTCCAGGGGTGTGAGTGCTCGTCATGCCTTGGCGGTTGCAGGCCAAGAACTTAGACGTGTTCAGCTTTAGCCTGCCAGAGGACACGATGCAAGCTCTTGATGCACTGGACGAGGGGCTCATCACTGGCTGGACCCCCATCCTGGATGATCCCATTTAAAGGCAATTCCAGCACAAATAAAACAAGTGCACTTAAAAGTTGGTGTGGTGTGAAACCGAGCTTGTGCATGTTTATGAGTCGGCCGCTTGCGGCATGCACCCATGCTTGTACTGGGCAACGAACACCTCATGTGTATATACAGTACTGTCGGTACATGCTGGGAGGTGATGCACGCAGCACTCAGATTGCCTGTTGAATGTGCCACTTGCTGGTTCATGTACAGTACGTTAACACGTGTAAGTTCACAAGCGTTGCCTTGCACAGCAAGTCAACATGATGAACCTCTATTGTGGAGAATGGTGGAGATAGGGCAGGCATGGAAGCTTGCATCTCTATATGTACAGCAATTGAGACCAAGTGTCCAGCCTCAATCAACACAGAACCGGCAGCTGCAGCTCAGGAAAATGATGATAATCGTGGCTTGCATGAGGGCCCACTTCTTGGTCATTGGTCCTCAATGAGGTCTTCCCCTTTAGCCTTCGTAGGGCTTGCTCGTTCCTTGAGCTTGCAAAAATGGCGCTGTGCACCTCCACCTTTCGAGGCGCCAACGTGCGCCTGACCAGCACCCCTGCCTTCAGCACGGTGCAGAGCAGGCGCAAGTTGGTGGTTTCCAATGCCGCCAAGGTTACGGGCAAGATCAAGCTGGCATTGCAAGCCGGCAAGGTGTGCAGCAGGGCAGGATGAGCGTGGCGACTTGGACAAGACTGTGTGTCGATGAAGCTGCAAATTGATGGCAAAATTGTTGCTGTGCATTTTTCAGGCAAACCCCGCACCTCCTGTTGGTCCTGCCCTGGGTAGCAAGGTCAGTGCGGCTGCCGATTGACAGGGCGATGGCACGCCTGCGCCGTCGTTGGACTCAATGTTGGCTGCGCAATTTACCATTCGGCGTTCCATGTGGATGCCCTGCACACTCGGGTTTGTGGACCACATGGGCTGATGCAGCCATGGCGATGCATTTGGAACGCAGGGTGTGAACATCATGGCGTTCTGCAAGGAGTACAACGCTGCCACCGCCAAGATGGCTGGCGAGATTATCCCCGTGGAGATTACTGTGTATGAGGTGGGTGGGAGTTCGTGCATGCAGTCCATGCAGCATTGATGTGCTGGGCAATTGTGCAGGACTGGGGAGCATGCAGGGAGCATGTGATTTGTTTGGGATGGAGATTTGGCTGGGCAGCGTCCCATAGGCAATGCCATAATGAGCGCACAGCACTTGATTTGCATGCTGCTGCTGGCAAATCCACAGGATCGCAGCTTCACGTTTGTGTTGAAGACCCCTCCTGCGTCCGTGCTCCTGAAGAAGGCAGCAGGTGTGTGCATTCAGCAGCAGGGGGAAACGTATGAGGACGAGCTGTGCAGTATGCAACAAATGCTTGGCATGGCGGCAGCGTGGGATACCAGGCAGGAAAAGTACAGATGCCCCTTTGCATGTCTTGGCAGCCCTACGTTTGAGGAGGAGGGCTGCAGCAGGGGTTCGTGCAGACCAGGCCATCCCTCATGTGGCATGTTCAGCACAGGAGCAGTGTTTGGGTAGCCCATGTGCAGAACACGCACTTTTAGCAGTGCCATCGCTCTTGCACCACATGTGGCTGTGAATGTTGCTTGATCTTGTGTGCAAACACTGCTTTCCACTATGTGCAGGCATTGAGATCGGGTCCGGGAAGCCCAACAAGGACAAGGTGGGCAAGGTGACCAAGGCCCAGGTGGCTGAGATTGCCAAGAAGAAGCTGCCCGACACCAACGCCACAAAGGTGGAGTCTGTCATCCGCATGATCGAGGGTACAGCCAAGAACATGGGCCTGCAGGTCGTGGAGTAAACAGCCCCCACCACAGCTACTACTTCACAACAGCGACTCCTATCGAGCGACCCAATAGTTCCAGAAAGGAAGGCATCCGCAGCTTGGAGGCACTGTGTGGGTGCAGCAAGCTTGGCTCACGTGAGGAGCGCAAGGGGACAGGGTTGTTGTTGGTTGCTCTGGATTCGGCCAATTTTGCTTCGCCGCTGCTGTTGCAGCAGGTAGGCCGGAGTCCTGCAAGTGACCACAGGCCTGTTGTCTCACCTGGGCTGAAATGGTGCAGCATTGGAATTGGGGGGGGCAGGGGGGGAGATGATGACACAGAGGCCTGATGCATGTGGTTGTTGTTTTGGTTTGTTACAGCCACATGACGCGTCTGGAACCTCATGCCTTAGGAGCTTGTGGCGGCGCATGACATGACGCAGTGAGTGCATACGCACAGCAATCTGTAATGAAAAAAACCATGCCGGGCCCTCGCCAGCCGTACACCACCCAGGCGTAAGAATGAACAGCCAGGTGAAACACCTGGCCTGCACGCGTTCTGCACGCTCCACATCGGCGTAGCCAATACTGGAGCGTCAAGGCCAACCTGCCAGCGCGAGCAGTGGCGTCTGTAGTGTGTCAACAGCAGTTCCTGCGCCTTTGGTCTCCAAGAGATCCATGATTGCGTAGTGGCAGTGCGTTTTGGCGGCCTGCGCAGGTGGTACAACAAGATGCAAACAGACGCACTTGTTGACGCAATCCATCCATCCAACACCTTGTGTGCATGCTCAACAGGCCGAACTGCTACACCAACATTGCAGCGGCAAAGGCTTCAGATGATGACCAGGTGCATAAATGTACCTGATATGCAAAGCCACCAAGTGCATGAGCATTTGCGCCATGTTGCAGCAGCAAAGAGACCACATCTGCAGCGCCCACAATGCACGCCCTGCATCATAAAGTACATCAAAACAGAGATCGTCAGAGAGAAAGAAAGTAAATGTTGTCCCAACCCAAAACCTTCACCAAGCCATCCATCGAGCAGCCATCACATACCACCGCAGTGCTCTGTCGTGCTCGGCGTGGAGATCTGCTCCGGCAGCGAGTAGCATAACAATCACATCTTTACGGCCATGCGCTGTTGCTTCCAGCAGGGCCTTATTCAGTGCTGCTTGGTAAGTTGGGAGTGCTAGGAGCTGTGCTGGCAGGTCATGGTGTGCTGTGCTGAGAGGGTCAGCCACTCTGTCTAAGCACAAGGCCCATTGGAGCAGCTCTACAGCCCCTGACTTGGCCGCGTAGCTGACAATGTGAGTGATGATGGTGCACAGTCCACCTGGCGGATCCAGCTGCCACAGAGCAAGTGCGCTGTGTGCTTGCCCCTTGCTGGCTTCACATGCTGCTGCTTTCAAACATGCTACCAGGCTGGCTTGACTTGAGCAGCGGTCCAGTGCACGGCGCACATGCTCTGAGCTGCAACTTGTGTTTTGGCGCCATGCCCACCGCGCCATGAGATCAGGCGCACGAATTAGCTCGTACAAGCTCTTACTGCATCTGAGCACATTGATGAGCTCTCCTAGGCTGCTGATATGAGACAGGACTTCACAAACAACATCACGCGGTAGCTCTGCCAGGTTCGTGCTAGGGGCACCACCTGCACTGCATTTGCTGGCACTTCCTGTAGAAATGCTGTGCGCCAGCTCCCTGTATGCACAGCGCATCACAACAGGGCAGCAGGAAGCTTGCGCGGCATGGAGATCGCAGCATACCGCTGACAAGAGCATGTATGCCTCTAAGCAAGTGTGGACAGTCGCCCACCTGGTTCCATCCTTTTTGTGAGAGGTCCTAGCATCCGCCACCATCGACAACATTGACTTATAGTTGCCTGACATCATGCACAGAACAGCCCTAACAGGTAGATAGGCACCAGATGCGTAGAATTTTTAATAAATATAAGTAAAAGCCATGGCTGGCGCAGGGCTAGCCGCTAGCCACTTTACTGCGATGCAGGTGTGACCTTAGCTCCAGCTTTTTTTTCGAGCTGCTGTCAATGCTGACAAAAGGCGCGCCTCCCAGGTGAGCTGACGTATCGCGTTGCTAGCCTGCGCTTGGGCCTGGTGTCTACGTTGTTTTGCGTGCAGTTGCTAGCAGCAAAAGGCAAAACACTACGTGCAATTTTAAGGATGCGTCATTAATAAATAACAACGTGGACCGTGCTGACCATAATTGCTTTCCTTTGCTTGCAGCTTCCATTGTCTTGGAGGCTCCGATGGAGGATCCTAACCGCCCAAGCCCCAGCATGACGGCCAGCGCTGTTAAGGCTGCCGCTGGCACTGGCAGTGGAACTGGGCCTGGGCAGCAACAACAACACCAGTCTGTCATCTCCCTGAATGATGCGCCGCTTGCTGGTATTGTGCTGGTCATGCTCCTGCTGGGGCTGATGCGCTGGTCCATGTCGCCGTGTGTCTGCTGACGGTCAGGTCCATGCACCCTGGCATGAAGCCATGTATCATACCCGTGCGGTCCATGTATTTATCTGTGGTCAATGCGACGGCCTTGCAAGCCATTGTGATCAACCTGCTCTGCATGTAGAATGGTGCTACGCCTGCCGCAATTGTCCAGTACAGGGTCATGTGCTGCCTGCACAAGAAGAGAATGCACAGTATTTAATTGTGCGACGGGCTGGGCTTGTAAGATGCTTACAGCTGTTTGTTGGACGGGTGGCTTTTGAAGATTTTTGTTAGATTTCTGCTAGGATGCACGTGCTCATCTGGGCACATTTGTCTCAGGTCTGCTATCATGTGGAGGGTGCAGCTTCCAGAACACTGGCATAAATGTAAACTATACTTCTTGATCCTGCGGTCATGCATAGGGCAATAGATAGCTCAGCGTTGCGGGAGGCAGCAGAGTTTTGCTCTTGGTGGTCCACAGCACCAGTGCGGCATTGCTCGTGTTACAGCGTCCCTGCGAGGCATGTGCTGACCATCAGGCTGCAGCAAACAATGCCATCGCCTGACCGCCATGCAGGTCCCCATGTTGCACTGCAATTCCAGCAGCAGCGTCAGAACCCTTGAGAAACCCACTTCCCCACACCCCAGGTGTTGCACGATGCACCATAGCAGTTCACGCACACTAAACACAACAACAATACAAAGAACTGGGTTGCATGTTCAGCAAATACGACTAGTGTTTCCCACAGTGCAGCAAGGCGCCAGCTGCAAGGAATGTCCCAAAGATCTGCAATGTGCACAGCGAGTTCCGCATGGGTTTCAGTCTGTTGAAAAGTCGGGTGATGTGGATTGCAAGGGACATCTGGCCCGCGCAGTGGCAGTATTGGCCCCACACATCTGACAGCTGGTGAATTCCAGCACAGTGCAACAGCAGGTGCAAGGTACAGAGCTGGCTGCATGCCCGCCATTATCTGCAGGCATGTGACCATGCGAAGCATGCATGCATCACAGGGTTTTGCACCCCGCGCACGCATCAGCCGCCCGCTCACCGCTCCCGTCGTCACTGTCGTTTGCCCGATGTGTCTGATCTTGTACAACCCAGGAATCTACACCGCAGCGACACGGGTTCAGGATCGCAGAGCTGATGGCAAACCATGTACTGGTGCAGTTACCTTGAACTTGAACGCATCGTAGGTACCATAAAGCGCGCCTGCAGACGAAGACATGAGGTAGGACCTGACTTTCACACGAGCACACACACCCAGTAGCGTGAACAACAACCAATCAGGCACATTATCTTACCAATAGACGCGCCAAGCGCGGCTCCTAACCCAAAGTTGGTCGCTATTTGCTTCACACAAGCATTATCCGTGACACCCATGTTCTCTCGTGGCAGTTTAGTTTGCAGAGACAGCTGTTCAACAAGTACGGCAAGGGTCACAGATCATTGGATTGTTCTTTAGATCTTGCTTCTGTGTTGGTAGCGGTGCCGCTACGCTTGTGGGGGCTCCCGTATTCAGCCACCATGGATGTTCCTCAAAGATTGAAGTATGTCCGTCCATCTGGCTTTCTGGGCGCAGGCGTGCGCTACAGTGTGGCCTCTTGTATCTGGGCATTTCAAGCAGCAAAGCTCACGTGGCAGTACCTGAGAAGGTGCGTCTTTTGAACATGAACATGAGGTTCACCTGTTTCTGAAACCATGTGCACAGCTGCACTCGTGCAGCCCAGCAGCATTCACTGCGTACAAGGACAGGTCAGCATTGGATGCCAAGGAGCCGATGCCAGGCGTGGTGCATGAGTACTTGGTGGTGAATGGTGTGAAGTAAGTGTTATGCCATGCGTGCAGCTGCAAGTGCAGCTTCTTGCTTAGCCCTGTTTGCTGCTTTGTACACTGCGCCACACAAACTGCACCTCACATAAGCTATGTGCATGCATGCATGCTGTGTAGTGATGTTGATGCTGTGCGCCGAGACACCGTGAAACTTGAGGTTCTGCTACCATATATTAGGCTTGAACTTGGATGATCTACTGTTGCAGCGGCAACTATGGATCTCTGATGGCGGTCCATGCAGGATTCATGCTGCTTCCCTGGGCCGGCAACCCACCAAATCGCTCATGTTGTTCCTGCATGGCTTTCCAGAGTTTTGGTACAGCTGGCGCTTCCAACTGCCACATTTCCATAAGGTATGTGACGGGCAGTTACGATGAGTGCGGCTGGATGTGCACCACCACAGATTTGCGCACCATCTCCGTCGCTCTGCTGCACATAAAACTCCTGCCTTGTTGGGGGCGGGAGGCGGGCTGAGCTTGCATCTTGGGTTGTATGCAAGGCACGCTTCAACTCAGGGTCAGGTGTGCTCTTCACAGTGCAGGCTCATACTACCTGCGCATGTCATACTTCCTGCGCAGGACTTCGATGCAGTGGCCATTGACATGCGTGGCTACGGGCTCTCAGACAAGCCTCAGGTTGAGGAACTCAGATATGTTACTCGATGTGCAACTGAGTATGCAAATCTGTGCTGGTGCTACACACTGCGGCATGGCCATCATGCACACAAGGTCCTCATCCCTGAACAAACATGGCAGCAATTCATGGAGCGCATGGTCCTGTGCATGCAGGGAGTACACAGCTACAAGCTGGACGTTCTGGCTGCTGATGTGGCTGGCGTGATCAAGGCCCTGGGGCACGACAAGTGCATCCTGGTTGCGCACGATTGGTGGGTTACTAATGGGCTCGCATGCTCTATGCAACTGCCCCCCATGCTGTCCTGTGTCCATTTCATTCACGGCATGGTATGCTGCTTATGTGTGCTGCCTGGATGGCAGGGGTGCTGGGATAGCTTGGGTCACGGCAGCCATGTACCCACAGCTAGTGGATCGGCTGGTGTGCATGGCCGGGCCGCACTTAGGTCTGGCGGAGACCAACATGTCATTCAAGCAGGCATGCAAGAGCTGGTATATCCTGTACTTCCAGTGCCCTTGGCTGCCAGAGCTGTCAATCAAAGCGTTTGACTATGCGTGGCTAGGTGCGTGATTTTGAGCGATGGTGGTGTCTGGTGGCTGCTCTCTATGCAGCTTGGAATGCAGGTTGCATGTGTGCCGCACAAGGTGACTACATGCTGGGCAGGTGCCGATGCACGTGGGACCGATATCGCGATATGTTTGCATAGGGTGACATCAAACCAGTGGCATCCAGTTATGTGTTTCTGCCAAATGTCAGGTGCGGTGCTGAAGAAGGGGACGCCTATAGGTCCTGTGACTGAGGGCGCGTTCACTGAGGAGGACCGGGAGTGGTACAAGCATGCCATCAGCCGGCCTGGTGCGCTACCCACATCAACAGCAGGCTGTGTCTTGCATGCACAGCTTCAATGTGTACTGCATTGTTCCGGCTTGTGCCAGCGTGTTAATACAGTGGGTGTCCTTCTTTTTGATGCTGTCTCTTGAGCAGGTGCGGCCACAGCCGCACTCAACTACTATCGGGCGCTGCTCCCTCTGGCCACCTATGCACCCATCGCCCCGGTGTACGATGCACTGCGCTCACGGCTGCGCATGCCTGTGCTGGCCATGATGGCTGACAAGGATGGTGCACTGCAACCTGAGCTGCTGGATGGCCTTGAAGAGGTGGGTGTGCTGGTCTCATCCCAGTACGCAGCAGTGTACAGACGTCTGATTTGCGAGTGTCTTTTGGCTGGTGCTGAAAACAGCTGCAGCCTTACATTCCGGGTCCTGCATGGTGCGCCAGGTTGAACTATTGAAGCCTGTTGCCCTGGTATCCAACTTGCAACACCTCCTGCATGCTGCGCCCAGATCGCGGAGGACTGCGAGAACCATGTGATCCAGAACAGCTCACACTGGGTCCAGAACGACCAGCCTGCGCTGGTCAACAAGTTGATTGACAACTTTCTGACAAAGTATCCGCCCACACGGTCCAAGCTTTAGGCTGGGTGGGGTCGTCATTCTCACATTACCTGTACGCCACTGGTTTGTTGCAGTCAAGGAAGTTGGCGACTGATTGTGCTGTGTGGAGCATGTGTCCTGACAGGTATTGAGTGTTCATCATACAGCAGCGTGCTATGCCTTGCGTTTGGTCAACGGTCACTGGTCAACAGACTGTGAGCTGTACTTCCATGCGGGCAAGGTGCCCACATTAATGATAATAGCTCAACAACTTGCTGTTGAACACGAAGAATGAATTATTCAAGAGGGTTTTGATGATGGACCCAGCAGCACTCTGGGCATGTTTCAATATCTGGCGGTCGTCTTTGTGCTGCTGCGTAAGTATGTATGCTGCTGCCTCACTGTGCAGAAGACGCGCAGATCGATGAACTCGTATACCTGCATGCTCGCCCAGTGGGATCGGCGCACGGAGTGATCTACGACAATGATGAGATAGGCGCAGCACGGCAGCTGTCAGTTGCCAAGCCCAAATCGCGCCTGGCATATGTGCTACTGGGCTCTGGCACACGCAACGACCTACTCAGCGTCATCCTGAAGCAACTGCGCGATCATTTGTTGCCATGGACGCCGGGGGATGTGTTGTTCTTCCACACTGGGGAGTATGAGAGTGCAAGCGAGCAGGAGCTCATAAGCTCAGTACTGCCACGTGCCCAGATCCTGCGCATTCCTAAGGAGGCATGGACTCTTCCAGAGGGTATGCGAGAGGACGATGCCCCCAAGTGGTGGTATGCTGATTGCTGCCCGTTCCCCATGCATGGCATTGGCTACCGCCACATGTGCCGTTGGTACAGCAACGGCCTTTTCCAGTACCTGCATAAGCTGGGCTATGAATGGGTGCTGAGGCTGGATGAAGACTCTGAAGTACTGTCCCCTGCCACAACGAACCTTGTGGACTGGATGGAGGCAAACGGCAAACAGTATGGCTTCCGGCTGTGGGACTATGATGACACAGAGGTCACATGGTCACTGCCTGAGATCACAGCCTGGTACCTAACGGCCAATGAGGTTGAACCGGTGGGTTTGGGGCTAGGACTGTCGAAGGGCACTGGGGCCAATCGCGTGCTTGTGTGCTTGCAATCATTTGTTGGATCCTAAGCTTGTCAGAGCAAATGCAATAACGGCTTATGTGTGCGTGGCTTCACCCATGCGGCACGCAGAAGTGGCTGTACAGCAGTTGCCGGCCGCGGAGCGCAGTGGGGCTCAATTCACGTGGTGGTTGGGATAGGCGCATCGTGTACAATAACATGTTCATGGCCAACATCACCTGGTGGATGAGCCAGGAGGTGAGCTTGTCGTAGCACCAGTTGTGAGTTGTAAGCCAGCTTGCCAACGCATACTGGCGCTGCACATGATGCCTACATTCAGTTGGTGTCAGCAGGCAACTAGCTGCGCACCTGCTTGTGTTGTCTTGGGCAGCAAGATTGCTGCCCGTGTGCCCTACTGTTCTGAACCATCCATGCGTTATGTTTGCGCATATGCCACAGGTCCAGTCATACCTTAAAGCACTTGAGGAGTCGAGGGGCTACTATTTGTTCAGATGGGGTGATGCGCCCGTGCACACAATGGTATGCTCGCCAGCTGTTCGTGCGCAACTGTGCAGCACTGTGTAGTGCAGCCTTACACCTTACAAGCGCGTCGTTGAACATGTAGGGGGTTTAGTGTCATCATGCCACGCGTTGACAAACAACTGCGTGGCACTGTTCTGCACCTCTTGTTTCTCACATGTGTACCATGTGTGCTGCAGGTGATCGGCATTTTCTTGCGGCGAGAGCAGGTGCACGTGTTTGGGTTTGAGTATGCGCATAAAGGCGTGCATGACCCCAAGCGCCGCTACTGGGCACCAGCGCTGCGGGATCCTGCGCCGTAGGCATCCTGCATTGCAAGGCACACAGAAGCACGTGCCTTCCAGTATGCAGACAGATAGCTTGGAGCCTCCGAATGTAAACGTATGTTTCGGTCAATGCCTTTATTGATCGAAGGCAACGTCAACAGCAGACAAAAAGATCGGTCGTGCTGCCTAGTGCATAAATATGACCTTGCAGCAGCATGGCAGCAGCTGGCTGGCAAGGCAGTACAGATTCTGATTCTTGTTGTATTCAACTAACTAAACGCAATGTATGATCACAGTTCCAGTCAAATTTGCTCACAACTGAGTGGCCGCATCTGCCCCAAACCCCCCCATCCGTCCAGCCGTATTTGGCGCGTTGTGAATAATGGGGGGTCAACCACCTAGCCCCAGCCTGCCCATCATCCTTTGATCCCAGACTTGTACTGCCAACTCAGACCTTGGTCAACGCATGCGCTGGCGCTGCAGCTGAGTGGCTTTCGGGTTGCATCAGGGGGGCTGGCACAGGACAGCCCTGATGGAGGGACAATCTCTGTAAAGCTGCAACCGAAACTCACATGCAGCTGTGTCCCTTCCGCAGTGACTTCTCACTGTACCTTCCCCAAGAACTTACTTTGCCACCCCTTTGCCCCATTTTTTCTACGCGCCCCGTCGCTCGTTGCACCCGTTGATACTTGATGATTTAGCGGGCGGGAAAAGGAAGATGGGGAAGAGAATAACTGCTCCGATCACAGCCCTTGCGCTTCTGCTAACGCTCAGTGGCTCTTTAGCCATTAAGGTGGTGGTGGGTCCAGGGCAAACCGAATGTGTAGCCGAGGCAGTGGGCGAGGAGCACTTCCAGGTACACGCTCGCAATGGAGCGGGCTCGGTTCTTAACATCTTACGGTGGTTAAACATTTGGAGATCTGTTGCAGGTGCCTGGTGGTGCACGTATCGACGGCCGCGTGCTGGTGTCGGGGTATAGTCAGTACTATGTTCCTTTCGTGAGCATTCGGGTACGTGATTCAACGCATAGTTTCTCTGGAAGTTGCATGGTTACTTGCACAGCACATGCTGCGGCACTTGCCATGCTGTCCTAGGATCATTCGGACGCTGAACTCCATCCTTCAACCTGCCTGTTGGCTGCCTTCTGGCTGCAGGTGATGAGTCCACAGGGGGAGCAAATCTGGCAGCAGCAGCACGTGTATTCGGAGACTCACTTCAATGTGGGGGCGCGTGGGCCGGGGACATACAAAGTCTGGTGAGCATTCTTTTGGCAGCCCTTTTCAGTGTTGGGCAGAGGAAATGCTCTTGGCGAGACACATGGTGTTGACTGCAGCAAGGAGCTCCTGCGGCTGCTAAGCTGTGTCCCCATCTCCGGACAATGACGCTGTCAGGCAGCGCATGTCTGGCTTGGCACAAAGATGCGCACCTTCATAAGCACAGCACCAATCGGCCACCTATCGGCCTGCCTGTACATGCACCTGCACTCCTGCAGCTTCCAGAACCCCTGGGAGAGCCGCACTGACGCAGTGGTGGACCTTGTATACTTCACGCTGGCCCACCTGCGTGCTTCCAGCTCAGTGCACATCCCACGTGGCACTGAAGAGAGCAGGTGGGTAGTGCCACGTCCAGCTTGGAGGTTGGGCAGTAGTGCGCGGCAGCGCCTCGTGTACAGCTGCAACGTGCAGCCCCATCTGCCGTGTGCGCATGGTATGAACCATGCGCTCAAGCCTGCTGCAGTTTGCTTGTGATGTTCAACGTTGCGGAGCACTGCGGGTGTGTGTTGCTCCACTGGGGCAGGTGGGCCGCAGGCGCCAGGCACAGGGGAGATGGACACACACAGCAGCCACATGCTGCGTGCCACCTGAGTGGAGCATTATTGCCACACTGATGGCGCGCTGATGAGTTGTGGGGCCGTTGACATGGCGGCTGCAGGAACAAGCAGGTGGCCAGCAAGGATCAGATGGAGGAGGTGCGGCGCAGCATCCTGGGCATGTCCGAGTTCATGCAGGTCATTGCGGGCAGCCAGCGCTACCTGCAGCGCAAACTTGACCGCCACTTCTCGACTATGGTATGGGCATTGGGGTGCAGTGTTTGTGAACATGGTGCTGCCTTACGGATGAAACTGTCTTGTGTTATGGTGCAGCTGCTGAAGTGCTGCAGCGTTCTGGTCACGGTAGTATGCTGGACTTGGCACTGGACACTCCATCACTTGGTGAACAACCGTACTGCACAATGCACAACAAAGAAAGGAATCACGTTTGAACATCTCTGCTGTTCTTGTGCGTGCAGCAAAGCAACAAGCAGCGCACACAGTGGTACTCCATCCTTGAGGCGCTCACGATCATCACAGTCACAGGGGCGCAGATCTACACGATCACACGCTTCTTCAAGACAGGCCGGATCAAGATTTCCGTGTGATGCGTGGTGTCTGGTGTGCGATCTGTTTTAGACGATTGGAGGGCAGATTCACCCTATGCGAGCAGGGTGAGCAAACTGAGTGGTTCAATGTGAATCAGGCTTATCTGCGCTGGATATGCAGGGATACATCTGGGCGAACATGACAGAGTCATTGGACTGATGGCATGAGATGAAAAGCTGTCACAGCACTGCAGCTCCTGCCCGTGGACTTGTGGACTTGCTGGTCTGTGCTGTTAACACAGTGTCTCCTCATCAGGATGAGCACCTGTCTTGCAGACCTACCTGTGCAGCTGTGAAAAATGCTCAAAATTGCACAGATATTGACAAATCACTGATCATCCATATGCACCAAACAGTGGTCAGCGGTGAGCAGGACCATGTCGATGTGAACCTGTGTCAGCTGTGTGCTGTTTGGCGCACAGCATTGTTCCCATCTCGCCTCTGCTCTTGTTGTCATCTCTCATGCCGCCACCAACCCATCGCTCAGCCTCTCAAGAACCCAAGGTCCTTGCCAACACAATCAAGAAAAAAATCATGACGAATGCGCTCCTATGATTCGACGCATCGCACAGCATGATGTACGACCAATGATGCGTTGCACAGGCTGCAAGAAGGCGGGGCACATGCAAGTTAAGCTAACCACCCCCCTTGAGAAATTCTGTGCTGAACCATTGCCAATAGGTGTCAAACCCATACACACAAGCTCCATACTAAGATCGTGAACACATCATGCACAGCCACACGCACATAAATCTGATGGTTAAACAACACCTGTAAACGGTGCCCATGCGCTGTGTGAAATCGGGCGAGGGACTGCACATGCACACTCACCCCCACACACACACATCCGTTGTGCAGGGCTGTGAAACATCTCACGAAATCACACGACACGACATCACTAGCTCAAAACCTTATAACCATGGACGTACACCGCAACACCTTACCACAATCCTGCCTGTGCCCCCAGCACACACAGGGGCAGTGCACACCCACATCACCGCACATACAGTTCGGTGTCTGCATCCAGCGTCTCACACATGGGCGACTTGGTGAAGCTCGCCATAGCACCAAGGCCAAACCCACCGCGGCGAAAGGGAGTGCGCTCCTATCACACTCTCTCACGCGCGCACACACGCGCACACAGGCCCAGTGCTGCCTCCGCTGGACATGGGGCACATTGAATGGCCATAAAGCATGAAGCCCCGTTTCGAACAGGTCGAGCACCGTGTCAGCCCCACAGCCGCCGCCACCCGCGCCTATGCCCATGCTGCTTCGCTGCGGCCGCCCCCGCGGTTCCATTCTTGTCCCATGCGCCAGACCAGTATGTCCAGGAGCGCGCACCACCCAGGCCAGCAGCAGTGGAGGGCGCGGCAGCGGATTTGGCCAGCCCACTGCCGCCACCCATGATGCGGTCCACTGTGTGCTGTATGCGCAGCAGCTCCAGCAGCGCCTTGCGCGCCACAGCCTGAACACACGTGCAGTGTTGCGCGTGTTGCAGCAGACAAGCAGCCACTTTGGTAAAACAGCCAGTTTACACCGGTTCAACGACAGGTGCAAGCAGGGACGATACAACAGCAGCAGTACGCAGTTTGCATGTGCTAGTCATGGCAAACACAAACCCCATCACACAGACAACAAGCGAAGTATCCAAGGCCAGCCGCATGTAGCTACATGGCATCTGCATCCATCCCCTGGAACACAACACACTGCTGCTGTGCCTGGCCTACCTTTGTCGAAAACTCCGCATGAATGAGATGGCGCGCGGCCGCGCCCTTGGCTGCTGCATCAGTCGCGTTTTCCACCACATGCCGCATGAGCTGGCGCAGGTGTGTGAGGGATGGCTGCGCCCAGCGCTGCCCCTTGAACCACCTGCTGGGTGGCAGCGGCCCGCAAATGCACACGTGTTACGCCAGGTCGTGATGTCATGGGGTTGTATGTGGGATGCTGTGTGTGCTCTGTGCACTGCTGATGGCTAACTCCCCTTTGGTCGTGCACTGTTCTGCGCCGCTGCTCTCAGCCAGTATCTGCAGCACCCAGCAGCTGTGGAATGGCCGCCCAACCCATGTGCTCCCCATCCCCACCCACTTGAAGCCCGATTGCCCATCGTCCTTCACATCCACAATGCCCTCCACACGGATGGGGAATGCGACGCGCTCGTCCATAAATGCTGTGAGGCCAGACCAGTTGGTGGAGATGACAGGTAGCCCCATGGCCATGGCCTCAAACTGCGGCCGGCCCCACCCCTCGCCATGGGTGGGCACCACCAGCGCATCCACACTCTTGTACAGGCCGGGGTAGCTGCACAACAGCAGGCACGGGAGCGCACAGCAAAACAAGGGGGGTGAGGGCAGAGTAGGCGCAGATGATGTGTCATGTGCAGAGATGCGCAGGTCACAGCCGGCAGGCAGCACAAGCATGGGGCACTAGACGCAGCGACAGACGAACAGCAGTGCTCCCCTTCCAACGCAACCATGCATGGAAACGACTGTGCAGTGCAGGTGTCACTCTGCGACTCACAGGCTGTCTGGGATGTACTTGTTGTACACATACACACGCGGCAGCGCGTCCAGGGTTGCATCATCCGTCACGTTGAGCAGCTTGGTGATGGCCGTGCGCACCGAGGCCCGGAAGTCATCTATGCGCGTGGAGAACTCATGCGTCACGATGTGCAGCTCCACATGCTCGCCGCCTCCAAACTCAGACAGGAACGCGGACAGCAGCACGTCCCACCCCTTGCGCGCCTCCCATTTGAAGACAGACAGGAAGCGGAAGGGGCGGTCCGCAGACGGCGGTGGCCGCTCACCCACACGCGCAGGCCCTGAGAGGCCAGCGCCTGCAGCCGCAGCCGCAGTAGCGGCAGCAAGCCCAGCAACCGTCCCCTGCCCTGGCGATGTGGAGGAGGCTGGTGATGCTGAGGCAGGCGTGTGCGACCCATCTTGTGGGAGGGCCGTGGACCCAGCGGCTGGGCGCACATCCACTTCACCCGCTGGCAGGGCGGAGCTGCCGTGCTCGCTGGCGTGCAGCCGCAGCCCCTGACGCGCACCTACCGCCTCCGCTGATGGCTCCCCTTGCTCCGCTGTCTGGTTGCTGCCTGCACCAGGCAGACCATCACTGAAGGCTGGTGCCGACTCTGGCTGCCTCACCTGCGCCTGCCTGCCTGCCTCCGCAGGATGCTGCTCCTGTGCAGTAGCTGCCTTCACTTGGCCCCATCTGTATGATTCCACGAGGATGCGATGGCCTGAGGCCACCGGGCTGTTGCGTGCCACAGTTCCAGGTGCCCGGGCTGTCGCTGCTGCCGCAGTGTGCGACACCGTCCCCACCACCAGTTGCCCCCCTAGGGACCCCAGCGACAGCGGCACGTGCGCATCAGGGTTGAACAGCGTGGTGTTGATGCCCTGCGCTAGCGTGTGCAGCTTGGGGGCAGGTACACCTGCTGCAGCAAAGGACTGGACGTTGAAGTCTGAGGGCACCAGCACTTCATCCAAGTGGTTGGCATAAGCCGCCAGGCCCGCAGGGAGACGCTCCGTCTCAAACATGGACCGACCCACGCGGTACACCACACGGTCCTGCAGTACAGCAACATAACAGCAATACAGCGATTCAGTTAGTACAGTAACAGAGCTGCAGCAACTGCCTT
The DNA here is from genome assembly GCA_004335575.1 of Haematococcus sp. NG2. Taxonomy (NCBI): domain Eukaryota; kingdom Viridiplantae; phylum Chlorophyta; class Chlorophyceae; order Chlamydomonadales; family Haematococcaceae; genus Haematococcus; species Haematococcus sp. NG2. The sequence continues at coordinate 3,465,958 of QAXD01000013.1, read as the reverse complement.
ACGTTTAGGTATGCAGTGCTGCACACCTCACAATTGCGTGGTGCAAAAATGGCATGGTCCTGATACAACATGTGCCACCAGCCCACCACCCTGCGAGTGTCCCACAGCAAGCCCAAGGCTGGCACAACAACCGCTTGAAGCACGCTGCACTGCCTGAGTGTCTGGCCACACCTTGATGTACTTGTTGGGGCAAGGGCACCCATTGTCCTTCTCACGCGGCCAGAGAATCATGCTGTACTTGACAAAGTTGGCAATGCCATTGATAACACGGCGCAGCGTCCACCTGAGGCCGCAACGCACATCACACTGTCAACTCGTGCAACAAGTTGCACTGATGAAGCTGCTGTTGCCACCCGGCGCTTCAACAAGATCATATGGACGCACAACTGCTCCTGAGCCCCTATACACGTACCGTGCCGCCAGGTCGTCCAGGGGTGTGCGCCAGCAGTCAGGGAACGTGTGGCACACCACAATCAGCGGCCGGTCACGCTCCCCAGGCGGCAGGCGCTGCACATTACCAACAGCCATGTGCACATAAAACATCCGCAGGTCAGCAGCCCCAGTTTGTGCACAGCAACTACGTGTTTATGTGGCAATTCTGGTAGAGCACCTTCCACGCCTTGTGCATGGCTTTAGTATCATCAGTGCAGTCACTCATGGCTACACTGCAACCTGCACCCACCCGCGTGATGTTTCGGTATTCCTGACCCCACAACAGTTGCCTGAGTGAGGGCTCCATAGCTGCGACTACATCATCGTGCGGCTCATCCCCTGCCTGTGTGATCCACAGATCTTCAGGGGCTACAAGCCCATGCTGCAGCAGCCCTGCCACGTAGCTGATCGCCTCAGTGCCATAGCCTGCATCAGGGCACAGCATGTATGATGCTCATGCAGCGACGACATGCAGTGGCGATGCAGCTGCAACAGCCAGCACCTCGAGCAGCGCGAGCATGCAACGGCGGCTGTGCAACTAAGCACATGGGTGCATGCCAAACAACACAGCAAGGTGGCGGCATGCAGGGCACATGAAAAGTCATATATGCATGTGCCTCGTGTTCGTCACGACATGACGACGTGCTGAAGCTCACCGCTGTGCGTGAAGAACGGGCCTGCCCACAGCACGGGGTATTTGAACCTGACAGGTGACGTCAAACTGCTCGTGCTCAGCAGTTGCGCCTCAGGTACCTCTGAGATGGATCCGTCAGAAACTCCTTTTCTCCGAGCTGCGATATCAGCCCAGGTGGGCGATAATGATCCCCAGGGCGTTCCCCAGGCCGCTGGAGCCCATTCTTCCTGGTCTGGATCGGCATTGAGGTGCCTCCACACCACTACTAACACGACCGTGGTGAGCACGGACACAATTATCGCCCTGCAGGAGGGCCCACGGCGGTCTGGCCAGCGCCGCTCGATCAACTTGCACCTCCCCCCTGAAGCTTCCACATCGACCTTATGAGGCGCGACGGGCTGAAAATTGCGCCGGGCCCTGTTCATCTAGCAGCTAGAGCTGGTCCATCACAACTATTCGCAGCCCTTGAACAACATTTGAAAGATGGCAATTTTTACGCAGGTGAACGGATCATTCATATGATTGAGAGAACTGGGGCGTGCGTGTTGAGGCTGGAGAAAAAGTTGTGAGTCTCACCAGGGGTTGTCCTATGCAGGAGATTAAGAGGACATAACCAGAACTTGATATGTAACATTTGGCTAGCAGCTTCCAACGGGCTGGCCCGACTGCGCTCCCACCGGCATTGATTCGTGTAGCCCCAGAAAACGCTCCACTGTGCAGCGTACAGTCCTGATTCGCATGGCTTGTGCACTTGCACTGGACTCAGCGTATGGCATGCAATACACAGAGGTACCCGCAGGCTTGAAACTGGCAGCAGCCGCTTGTCGCCACCTAGCTCATCGCTGTGCTCTGCAAACAATCCTGCCAAGTGCGCCCTTTGATTTTAAGCCTGCAATGTTTTGCCTTGCTTGATTGGACCCAGACATGAACACTGGGTTTGGTGTGCTCCTCCGCAGCAGTGTTTCTATGCTGCGGCTTGAGGTGAGGGAGCTCAATCTGGCTAAGTAACAGGCGGATCAGGTTAGCCTCAGCTGGCAAAACCAATGCAGTAGCACCTCTGTATAAGGCTATGGGATATGGTTCTTGGTATGTTCATCGACCCTGGCAGCAAACCTGCAGGTTGTTACATGTGTGCGCACACTCCATGATCAAAACTAGCTTATGTCTTTCAGCCCATGCAGCGCATCCCATAATGAACAGGTGTGTGCTGCCATTTCCAGTGTGCAGTTCAGCTCCCTCATGCAATGTCCTTCAGGGGTGCATTGATAAGCACGATCTTTTCCATGATCTCGTTCAGGCTCACGCGCATCGCTGTTGCCACGTGCCGTAGCCCCTCCACAAACTCGATGAAGTTAATCGCATTCTTGGTGGAGCCGCACAGGCGGCCAAAGATCTTGTCAGCAACTGCCGCGTTGAGTGGCCCTGTCTCATAAACCAGCAGCGCGTCACGCAGCACTTTTGCCCACCGCGTCTTGTCCATCGCGCTCTTGTTCACACCGCACTGCCACAGGTTGTACCGCTCAAACGTGCGCTTCAGCGCCATCATCATGTTGTCTGGGTCGAGCTTCCGGACGGCTAGCAGGCATGTAGGGTCCGTCAGCGCCTGCCGCCCTACAAACGGCAGCCCCAGGCTCTCCGCACTTCCGTACTCCTCCAGCCCCCACTTCTTCTTCTGCTCAACTGTGGCCAGGAACTCCTTGACCTCAGGCAGCTCTTGAAGCTCCTCCTCATCAATGGCAGTGGCATGCAGGTCCACAAGACCTTTGGTGCCCCCATCGGGGGAGGGTGGCTGCGAGGTGCCTTCCGCGTCATCTGCCTCCTGCTCTTCCCCATCCATGCTCGTCCGCTGCTGCGCCACAAACGACAGCAGGTGCCCCGTCATTGCGTCCGCGCTCGGCAGGTTGAGGGACTGTGCGAGCGCCGCCTCGCGTGCGAGCCGCTCCTGTGCATCATTGGCAATGCGCGGTAAACGCGGCAACCCCCGCGGCCGCTCCACCCACTCAGCCAGCTGAGACGCATCCCCTGTGTTGCGGAAGACCAGGAAGTCAGCCTGGGACGCCTGCGGCACTGCTGACACGTTGCCCAGGATGCGGCTGACCACCTCTTGAAATCCGCTCCTGCGCTTCTCACTCAGCTTCATGAGCGCGAACAAGAACTGGTTGTAGTACCTGCAGGGCGGTACATGACGGTACAAAACCGAATTCAGCATGCGCTCCAGGTGAGGTGCATGGGTGGGGTGTAGTTTAACCTGCAGCAGCGCATAGCTCAGCAGGCTGGCAACTGAGCCACGACGGTAGCAAGCCAAGGCCTGATGCCAATCCACAGCTGCCAATCATCGCGGTGACAGCTGCGCTCACATTTTTGCTGTGGTCCACTCCGCCCCAGGCCGTGCCTTGTGCACTTCCAGCACCTCGGTCTCAGCACGCGCCCTGCATGTGGGGAAAAGCGAGTTCAGCACATGGTACAGCTCACACAAGTCATGCCAAGGGTTGAAAAAGGCCTGATATAACAAACATGCAGGTGCAAGGAGCACAAAGTGCACACGAGCTCAGACGGCGTTACCTTCACGCATGGTTCATGCAGGTCATGTCCACATACCGCGGATCCAAACATGAGTAGAATCAGCTCAGCTTTGCAGGAAAGGTGTAGCAAGACATGCAGCGCACAGCCCCCTATCCTGCTGGATGCCATCACGAAGACCCCTTACCTCGCATAGATGATGTCAACGTCCGCCTTCTTGATGCGGTCACTTAAAAGCTTGGAGTCCTTGCAAAGCTTGGCAAACTGGTTGGAGCTCATCTCCTCTGAACGTGTGGGCTTGCCAAAGGAGCAGTACTTGATGAAGATGTTGAACAGGTCAGCGCCTGCAAGGGTTAAAGGTAGGGCAAGGTGATGCAACAGTTATGAGAAGGCTTGCTATCATGCTCCTGATCCAAAATGGCCAAAACCTCTTAGATCTTGTAACACAGCAACATAAGCCTCATAGCTCACCTACGGTACCCATGCATCCGGTCGCAACATGTCAGCAGCGTCTGGACCAACACCAACCACGGTCTCACCTGGGTTCACACCCGTGCGCAGCACAGGGAACTTGAAGCACAGCTCTTTGTAGTAGTAGTAGAAGAACTCATCAATGGAAATGACACCGTCGTGGTTCAGATCTGCCTCTTCAAACTCATGCAGCACGTACGCGTCAGCTTGCTTCTTGGGCACCTCCTGCACAGGACAAAATGGCAGGAACCATGCCAGGTTCTCTCAGGTGCGGTAAGCATGAACAGGACTGGTGTCGAACGTTATGTAAGCCACCCTGTTCCAGGCATGATGACTACCACAGCATATGTAGCATGTGAAAAAAAGACACACCTGCAGTCCATCCAGATCATACATCATTTGCTTGAACTCGTCCCGTCTTACTGAATTGCTGCGGTCCGTGTCATATTGCATAAACAGCTGCAGGGGAGATGGTAGGTCCAGCCCAGTAGCTTCATCCTTGCTGGACAGGCCTGCTGCTTCCACCTCCTGCGCCGTAATGCGGGGTTTGGCAGCTGCCGCCTGTGCAGCTGCTGCGATTGCTGCTTGCCGCTCCTGTTCCCGCTTTTGTAGGGGGTTGGCCCCTGCTGCTGCTGAGGAGCTGACTGGCACATTGATGGCCGCTGGGATGCCAGTGGGTGTAGCAGCGCCGTTGGGTGCAGCAGCGCGGGGCGTAGACGTCACAGGTGCAGGTGCCTCACTGGCATAGCTGGCAAAGCTGTCGCCAGGTCGGGAGGATGAAAGGTCTAAGGAAGATGAAGGGATAGGGGATCCTGGGCCTGCACTGGCCGTGGGTGCTGGGGGCTTGAACGAGGTTGTGGCTTTTGCAGCCGTGGTGGGTGGGGTGGTGGGAGCGGCTGTGGGCTGAGCAGTGCCCAATCTGCCACTAGGTGAGGCTGAAAGGGGATCCGTAGAATCCAATGACAAACCCAGAGAAGAGGAGTCCCCGGGGGAGGGTGCTGGCTTGGCTGTTGCTGGCTTGGCTGCCTGGCTGGCTGGTGCTGAGGACACGGCTGACTTGGGAGCTGGCTTCGAGGCAGGGATGTCGATATCTAGGTCCCCATCATCATCTTCAAACAGGGAGTCATCGCCCGAAAGGGTCAGGGATGCCCCTGACATTCCCGACTGCTGCTTTTGGGCTGCTGCGCGCAGGCAACCGGCCAGCACAGGTGAACCTTAGCGCTGAAGTCTGGAACATCCTGCAAGTGCAGACATGTCTGTGCTGCCAACCTGCACTGCCGTTTCTACTACAAGTAAATCATCCATTGCACCTGCTCTAGTCTCCTGAAACTGGCTGGACAGCTTGTGCACCATGACATGAGGACATGATGCAGGCATGCAAGTAATTGCCAGGCGAACACTTACCAGGCCGCGAAGGAGTTTTGCTCAGGTCTTTCATGCTGACCTCGTCCCTTGGGGCAGCTTTGGTCGAGGCTGCTTTGCTGGTGGGCTGCTTTGCAGGTTGGTCATCATCATCGCTGAGCAAATCATCTATAGCGCTCATAATCTCGGCATCTGATTGCTTCGGCATGGTTGCAAGCTGGTTTGTGAACAAGGGTTCCTAGTGCAGGTCCTTATATGTCATTGTCAACGTAAACACATCTTGGTAGGCGGATTTCAATGTGTTTTAACTTGGCAGGCTATTGGGAGAGCCGCGGGTTCGCACACCTCATCATTGCCCCGCGGGTCCGCACCCGCACGTGACTGCCTGCAAATTTCATTCATAGCCTGAGGAGGGCGCCTGCATTTTGTCCTGGAGCCCGCTGAATTCCACCTGTTCCCAGATGATCTCAAGGTGTCACTTGACGCTGCCGTTTGTGACTGCTTTGCCACGCACTGGCAGCCACAGGGCACTCTTGCAGGGCTCCACATCATTCCACGGGCCAATGCTGGACACAAAATCGCGGCACACGCTCTTGCCCCTGCTCACGTACATACATCAGCATGTCAGCACCACATGGATGCGGGTCAGCGCAAGTTTGTGCATACAACAGGTGCCCAGTGTACGTTGATGTGCTCACCCTAAGAAGTCGGGCAGGTTCTCCTCTGGAATAAGCTGCAGCAGGGTGTCCTTGTAGTCATGTCCCAGCACCTAGAAGCACCAGTGCCACATTCACACAAACAGCAGATCCATCAATCCTTCACCAGCCCAGGCTGCAGGTACCATGCCGGAGGCAGGTGAGTGGACAGAAAGGCTCCGTTGCATGATTGCCAATGCAGGTTCACACCGTGATCTTTTTCCGCGTGCGCTCCTCCAGCAGGGGGTTCACAACCGCCCAGATGACCTTGAAGATGTAGGGCTGCGTACGTGACCAAGGTGCATGCCATCAGCTTGGCGCGTGTCTTTGGCGAAGCTAATAACGACATGCTTGGCTCACATAGGCCACAGAGCCCAACCCAGCTCCTGACGCAGTGCGACACAGACAAATTTTCTGGATTACCTACCGTGTTGACAATAAACATGCTTCCAAGGTGTTCCGGGTAGTAGTCCTACAATGTAGGACCAGGGCAAGCGCTCAGGGTGCACAGATCTTGTGTGCATGCAAGCGCAAAGGAATAGGTGATACTGTTGCAGGTGAGGGAGTGCAGCTCTCAAAAGCTAGGGCAGAACCATTGCAGGATCCATCTCAATATACAGTACCCCGAGATATACGGTACCCTGAGTGATGAACTTAAAGTACTGTGCTACTGCTTCTCAGTTACCTGGTCGATTTTTGACACAGTGTGCAGGATCTGCTTTGTCGTCAGTGTGAAGTTCTTGAGCGACAGACCTGCCAGGTCGATGATGACGGTGCATGTGATGCATGGCTTGGAGATAAGCTTGGAGCAAGTGGGGAACAGCACCCGCTTCAGCCGCTCCCATGCCCATCTGCACACAGCATGTACACATTGAAACACCAGACATCATAAATACTTCATGTGGGATGTGATAAGATTAGCAGCTTGTTGCACCGCCTGCCTTGCATGTGCCTCAATGAGCTGCTTGGGAGGATCCTCCCCTTTTGTACCTCCATCCTTGCCTGCCCTGTGCTTGACAGCAGGCTTTCAGGCACAGCTCTTAAGCTGAGACCCAGCCTTACATGTGGTATTTCATGATCCTTGACAGTGATGTCACTTCCAACATCTTGGTGCAGTCTGTCTTGCCCAGCAGCTCGATGTATACTGGCCGCCCATACTTGTCCTGCACTCCATTTTGACCGCCCATTTTGAATGAAGACCGGCCATAACTGCTTGAACTGCATGCGTCATTTATACACCCTACACTTGTGGATGCAATTGGCTGACATGGGGCCACATATCAGACAAATACCTGGAGAACACATGCTCACTGATACTGCAGCAGACGCACCCCAGCGGCAGGCAGAGCACCTGACCTGGCAGGAATTGCAACTACGTCTGAGGCGTCTGGTACGAAACGGAGCCCCTCACAGCATCGAACAACAGCAGCAGCACAGCAGAACTACCTGCTTGTGGTAGAAGTGAGGATAATGCGCAACCAGCGCGTGCAGCTCTGGGAAGTCATACTCTTCGTACAACTTGTCAACCTGCAAGCATACAATCAAGTAGCCTCATTTGTGAACTGGGCCTGCCAGCCATCAATAACAAAACCCCCAGCACACACCAACCCATCAATCCTTGCTTTTGCTACGGAGCAATACCACAGGGAACACACAGTACCCACTTCAGCACACTATGTGCTTGCGCGACGCAATCCTCACCTGCTCCTCCTGTCGCCACTCAGCCATGGCCTTGTACATGGCCGTCGCTGGCTCCAAGTGCCATTGCCGTGCCTGAGGACCGTAGCACATGCCGAAAGTGCGGCACACACTGAAGCTGTGGGTGCATGCCATGCTCAACAAATGACAGCAATATAAATCCTGGCAACATCTGCATCCCTCCCCTGGCACTTTGAGAGCATAACAGCTGGCCGCCTGCCGCACACACTGCTCATCTGTATGGTCATAGCAGTCAGAGCACACCTTCAGAAACCGCAGGAGAGTGCAGTCATCATCATGATCTTTGAGCAGAAGGCTCTGTTCCTTTAGGTGCTGCCTGAACTCAGTCAACTTTTGCTGTTGGGTCTCTGACAGATTCCCGGGAAGATACCTGCAAAGCAAACACAGATGCCATGTGCCATTCACAGGTAACTGCGCCATTGCTGCTAAGGTATGTGTAACATGATGACATGAGATGACTGCCGCTCTTCCCATGCATGGCATGCAGCGTGCAAACATGTACCGGTATGCATTATGATCTATGACCCAACAGGGCAGGTTATATGCACAAGCCAAACCCAACAGTCCTGACACAGCATGTTGTGGGGACAGCCGCATGCCTAGGGCCAGCTGTCCTTCCCCCAGAACTGTGATGCAGCCTGCGGGTGAGTGAAGCTCAAGCGTGACCAGGGCAAAGCTCCCACCAGAACGCCTCGGCCTCCGTCTGTATCATTGTATATAATGGCCCCGGTCGGTATGGCTGGCCTCAGCTTGGCCCTCACCGACTCATTAGATAGGTGCTTCACATAAGCACACACAGAGAGGTAAAGGGATAATCAAACACGTCGTGTGCATTAACGCGCTGAAACCTTGGGCTCACGTCAAAGTGAGAGCCATGATGGCATGAGGATGCTGTTGCTCCCTATCGCTTCCTATTGGCCTTTGAACACCTCAGCAGTAAATCTGGGTTTTGAAAACAATTATCGCGTGACATACGCTGCCGCAGCGCGCATCGTGCTGGGCCTGCTGCCCTTCTGGAGAGTCCAGTCTGAGGCACATTTCTATCCAGGTTGTGTTCAAGCAGTCACAAACGCTGTTTTTTGAGTCCAACAAGTAGCGGCCAAAAAACTCTATGTCGTCTGTGCCAAGAGCACGCTTAGCTGAGGAACGGAAGGCTTGGAGAAAGGACAAGCCTTTCGGGTTTCATGCGCGACCAGAGACAGCCCAAGACGGGTGAGGCGCAAAGTACTTGATCAGTTCTTCGATCGAAGCAAGTATTAGAAGTGGTGTTCGCGCCCGCAGAAGCGTCAACATAATGAAATGGAAATGCTTCATCCCTGGGAAAGCAGGCACGGATTGGGAGGGGGGATTTTACCCCCTGACCATGGAATTCTCTGAAGATTACCCAACGAAACCCCCTAAGGTGTGCCATGCGGAAGAAGCAGTTGTGCTGCATCTGCATGGCCTGCCGCATGGATGTGATGCTCCATGCGCCATCAATGTGACTACAGCTGCAGTGTGCCGGATCACCCACCATCCACATGCAGTGCAAGTTCCCCCAAGGCTTCTTCCATCCAAACATCTATCCTTCGGGGACGGTGTGCCTCAGCATTCTGAATGAGGTGTGGGTTGCCTGTTACCAGGGTCAGTTGATTGCGTGAAACAAAACTAATCAACATCTTGCAGCTCAACACATGAACAATGCAAGCGCACTTGTTTGCATGCAGGATGAGGGGTGGCGGCCATCCATCACAATCAAGCAGATCCTCATGGGCATCCAGGTGAGAGCATCACCCGTGGCGTGTTTTTGGCCATGGCATCTTATACATGCTGCATACATGCTGTCACTTGCAACCTGGCGGTGCCTCCTGGAGGAACCTGGAGTCGTTCCGCGGCCTCCCCTTATTCCACGCCTGCTTGTGGGCGTAGCCTTTGTATTTTTGCTTGCTTGTTTGCTTGTTTGTGCTGTCAATCAAGACATCCAGATGCATTGGCTGCATTGAATTGGTGCTGTTATATGCTTGTTGTGATGCCCTCATACCGCAGGAGCTGCTGGACACACCCAACCCCAACTCCCCCGCCCAGTCAGACGCGTACATGATGTACACAAGCAATGTAGCACAATACAAGGTCAGGCTGCAACTCTGACACTGTGTGAACGTCATATGATGATGTGTGTGTCCATCTTGTGCCACTCATCAGATGAACTCAAACTTTGATGATGCCTACTTTTGCAGATCAAGGTGAAGAAGCAGGCGCGTGATTATCCACCCCCTGAGTAAGCCCCACGCTTGACAAAGCACAGCTGCGGCCGACCAGTTGGGCAGTGACAGGCAGACAAAGACGCTGCATAGAAAGTATGCAGGTAGACAAAGGAAGACATGTCGAGGCTGTTGACAACAGCTTGGCTTGTGTGAAGTTGTGGCCGTAACCATCGTCATTTACATCACACACATGACAACATGGCTGTATCTGTGCCCATCTATGCTGCCATGCCAGCATGTAAATGGAATGCCAGTCAGGAGCGAGGCAGCTTAAAGTCAACACAAGTGTTGCACGTGCAGGTGTTGGGTGCGAAGCAAACTCATTATGAAAAGCAGCAATGCAATGAGCACAAGACCACCTGAAAACTACCCTACATAACCTGCTTGACACGCAATCCCCCCCCCCCCCTTTGTGCTGAAAACATCATGCTCCGTCTGTTTCCAGGTATATATCAGTTTTGCCACCACATATACATGTGCGTGCTGCCTCAACATCTGTGCCAGCTGTGCAACCTGCAACAGCGTGTGCCATCATCTCTTCACAGCCTTACATCCAGCCTCTATCCCAGCCCTGATCCTTATCACCAATTCCCCACGCCCAACCTGCGCGCCAGCGTGCAGTGGCACCAACAGCACAGCTAGCTCGCAACTCTCCACCAAACAAAGCACTCTTCTGTCTCGACAACCAAAGGCGCACCCCAATGTCTGACATGGCAGGTACCAAGTGGCCCTGTTCACATGTGCCAACCTCCTTCACAGCACTCAAGAGCTGGCCACATATGTTGGGCCATCATTATGCTTGTTCGATCCAGCTGCAAGAGATAAACAGCAGACCTGAAGCCAGCATTCGTCAAAAATTGCTTCATCTGCCAACCACTTGATGTTACCAATCTCCTTCCCATAAGCGGCTGAGTCGCACACAGCATGATGATTGTGCCAGTGTGCTGTATGCGGTTTGCGTTTGAGTTAAACTGTCCTTGTGTGTACCGGCAGTGCAGATCACACTGCAGCAGTCAGAGGCAGATGTGGCGCTGTGGGGCCTGATACTGGTTGCACACCATGCTGCTGTGCACCCTCATCCATGGGAAGAAACTCTGTGGTGCCTCCTGCGGGTGCAGAGAAGCTGCCTGCATTGCCAGCAATACTCGTGGCCATAGTGACGTTGTCACCTGGGGGCAGGACACCCTCCATCAGTGGCACGGCAGGCAGCAGGTCCACTGCTGCCATGGTCGCAGCAGCTGCAGCCGCGGCAATGGGCTGTATACTTGTCACACCATCTGCAGCCAGCTGCAGATGCTGCTGCTGCCCCACCATTGCATGTGCCAGCTGCAGCTGTTGGTGGGCCAGGGGCGCGCCGTGCGTGTGGGCGCTGCCTGCTGTCCCTGGGCGGAACGCCCCTTGCAGCGCCATCCCTGGCGGCGCCTTCACAAACGCAGGAAGTGGCGTGGCCATGGCACCCGCACCCGCCTCGGCGGCCCCTGCCCCGCTCCCTGCAGCCCCGTCCACGGGCAGCTGCGCCCACACACTTGCCATCCCCTGCTGCCGCAGCTGCCGCATCATGTCCTCCAATGTGTGAACAATGTCACAGAACCTTGGCCGCGCCTTGGACTGTGGGTACAGGCACGCATACACCAGCGACTGGTAGCTTGCAGGGCAGCTGGCGGGCAGCGTGTGGCGGTGCTTCTGGGCGTCAAAGGTACCCCGCGGCAAAGTGGGATCACGCCACGGGGGGCGTCCATACCACAGTTCCCACAGCAGCACACCATAACTCCAAGCATCAGCGTCCTGGGGGCAGCACACAAGAGGCAGGCAGGGGCAGCAGCGGATTGTTACTCACATGGTGGGCCCAACCCGCACGTTCAGCACTGTTTGGCGCCCAGCAATAGCGTAGTGAGCTGGCCCCTGATGGATAGGTGCTGCCCGTTGCAAGTGCTGCACGCCGCAGCACACGCTTGGATCTCAGCACATCAACATGCCAACATGCCTGGCATGCAACTGCTCGCGCACCACCCACCCTGGACATGATGCCGCTGGCCATGACCTCAGGCGCGATGTAACCAGGGGTGCCCTGCCGCGCGTTGGAGATGTGGCTCTGCTCGGGGCCGTCCAGGAAACGGCTCAACCCAAAGTCGCACACCTGTGGATCGATGAGCAGACGTGCACAATACGCATTTTATTGGTGTGAAGGTGCTGCACGAGCAGTGCGGCCATTGTCGTGCACAGGGACCATTGTGCACACGCAAGCTTCTCATCCAGGCATGCGCAATCCAGGCATAACTTTAGACGCCACAGGGATTGCCATGCCTGCTCACACACCTTCGCGCGGAAGCACGACGTGACGCGTGGGTCGAACCGCAGCATGATGTTGCCCGCAGACAGGTCTCCATGGATGACAGAGCGCTCGTGGATGTAGTTCATGCCCTTGGCAATGTCGGTGGCCACCTGTGCATTATGGAGATTCAAAGCGTGGGATCAGTGGAGCCTCATGAATCAATCCACCTATTCCCACAGTGGCCAGATGATACAAACACGAACGTGGTGCTTGCTGCACAGTACGCACGCTGCTGCATGTCTGCGGGGGATGAAGCGTGGAGAACAGCGCGCATGGCTCACCTGCAGTATGTGCAGGATGTTGCGCTGCCCCGTGCGCGCGTCGATGAACGTGCCCTTGTCAATAGCCTGTGCTAATGAGCCGCCATCACAGAACTCCTGGATGATGTACAGTTTCCAGTGTGCTGCCATCTTGTCGTCAGGTAGCCCCGAGGCACCCACAGGCCGTAGGTCATAGGCGTACGTGTTGACGATGTTCTCATGCGTCAGCAGCGTGTTGATGGCAGCCTGGAAGTATGGCGGAAAGCAATGTAGTACACATGGCATCAGCTGTTGAAGCACTCCATCTGCAGCTCTGGCACTTGTCTGGCAGACAACCAGTGCCAACCCAAGATGCCCCTTGACACGTTGTGAGCAGCCAGGCTGGCAGAGGCAAGGCAGGCACATGCCGTCAGCTCGGGTGGCCAACAGGCAGCAATACCTTACCTCTGTGATGGCACGCTGCTTGACGCGCTTGGCCGCGCCCACATCCTGGAACATCAACGCCTTGACTGCAACAGCCATCGACCTGGCGGGAGCCCAGAGGTGATGCAGTCCACATGTCTTTCAGAGTTTAGCCTGATAACTCTGGACAGTCACGCAGGGTTGAAATGAAGCCGCACATCCGAATAAACGTCAACAGTGAGCGCTGTCTGTCCTGATTTGTGAGCAGTACAGCGTTTAATGTGTCTGACACCACCCACCTCCATTTGCCGCGGTACACCACACCGAAGGAGCCCTGCCCAATCACCTGCTCAATTTCCACCTGCTGCATGTCAATGCCGGTGGCATCCCGCTGTGTTTCTATTAGCCGTGCAAGCTGCTCATGAGGCGCCACACCATCATCTGCAGGCGCAAGGCCACCCTCCAATTTCCTGCCGCTGCCCTTGCCACTGCTGCCGTGGCTGTGATGCTGCATGGCTGCGAGGGCTGGGGCCGGGAGTGGCGCCTGTTTGTTGCTGTGCGCACTGCCGAGCGAGGGCGCTGTGGAGCGAGATGACACCAGCGCGGCCACCTCGTGGTTCGCGTGGCCGTTGCTGCTGGCATGGCCGTTTGCATGGGCGGGGCTGCTGCCATTTGCATGGCCATGGCCCGTGCTGTTGAGCATCCGGATCACAATTGCGTTAGGCCCTGAAGCGTGTTCCTGGTGGCCTGTGTCCAGTGCAGCTGGGGTGGGCAGGGATGGCTTACTGCTGCGGCTACGGCTGTAATCCAAGTTGCTCACCGCGTCTTGACCAATGCGCACCTGCACACTGCCGCTGAGGGCTGCCACCTGCTTGACGACTTCATGAGCCGCCTCCAGATCCCGCCGCATGCGCAGCACCTTGTACGTGAGGTAGCCCACCGCGGACAGCAGCATGACACCGCCCAGGGCTGACATTGCACCAACGACTGCCTTCTGCCAGCCTGCCAGCCCCTGAGCCGTCTCGTCCTCCTCGCTATACAGCATCAGGTTGGCCACTGATGTCAGGTTGGCATGTGCCAGAGGGTCCGGCAGTCTGGATGTCATCACCACCTGCGTGCCTTCAATGCCGTCGTATGCCAGGTTGTTCAACACCAGGCTGTCGCTGGTGTAGCTGTTGACGTCCATGATGCCAAACACCGGCCGCAGCTGCGCCAGCTGAGCTGTGGTCAGCAGCATGTTGGTACTGGCACTGTTGTCCCCTGGCTGCTGCGCGGCGTGCAGGCCCAGCATGTCCTCAAGTGCGCGCAGCTCCGCACCAGACATGAGCATGGTCACATTCTGCAAGCGCACAGCCACCTGAGAGTTGCTGTTGTTGAACACCCACAGCCGGGAGGTCATGTTTGCGAGGGAGGGTGGCGCTAGCTGCATACCCCTAGCTGCAGGCCCAAGCCCGGTCAGCAGCAGGCGCTGCAGCACCAGCCGTGTGTTGTTTGCGAGCTGTAGCACAATGCTGCATGCGCAGCCCCCAAAGTCAAGTGCGATGCTGGTTGTGCCGGGCCGCCCAATGACAGTGACCGGCTGCGTTGCCGTGAGGTTTGTGCCGGGCACGCACTTGCCTGTGCTGGGCTGCGTGCTGTTCAGCTGGGGCGTGCCTGCTACTGCTGCGGCAACAGCGGTAGAATCCAGCACAATATCACGCATCAGCATGAGATAAGCTGTGGCGTTGGCGGATGCCAGAGCTGCCGCCAGCTGTGTGGCGTTGAAGATGGGTGTGATCGCAGGAAGGGGTGTGTATGGGTCGGATGTGAGTTCCAGCACGCCTGTTTTGGGCAGCAGCTGTGGTGCTGCATAAACCACACTGGTGAGTGCTGACTCCAACCAGAGAGTGCCCTGCACGTCAGTTGGTGGCAATGGCGGCTTGCTCAAGGACCAATTGAGACCTACAGGCAAACCACAGGCCGGGGCAGCTGCTGCACAAGAAGAGACACAGGCTGATACATCCCTGCATGCATTATGAACTTGTGATACATCCTGCTGTCTTGCCTGACGCCCCCTCCTTATCAGCCGCACAGTATCCCTACCTGTCCCTCGCGCCGCGTGAAGAGCAGATGGCTCTCATCAGCGCCCGCAATCTGCTGCGCAAAGTACACATTGCCCTGCAACCATGCTGCCTTCTGCTGCACGAGCGGCACGGTGGAGGTCTGAAGCGCGCCCTGCACCGTGCCAGGCCAGGCATAGACGGACATGCGATCAGGCAGATGGCAGGATATGGACCCATGGCAGTTCACTATGGCCCATTCATGTCACACCTGCAAGTATGGATAGCTGCAGTCTTAGGCAGAGGAACCCTAAACAGACACCATACACGACCTCCAGCTGCACAAGACATGGAGCCACAGCAGAAACCACTCGCTCACCCAGTAAGACAGGTACAAGAACAAGTCATTGGGTACAACCAACAGAACGCGTTGCATCACGAGCATGGCGCGTGTCGCCTTAGGCCTGCGCATGGTGTGCATATGCAGGTGCGACATCATCAAGTGCTACAAGGCCGCATCAGGCATTCCAGAGCGCTATGATGATCGCTGGTCAGCACTGCATGGATGGGGAGGCAAACACAGAGCCCCTCGCATTTCCACCCTGAACAAGCATGCACACCGCATGGAGCACACTGCATCCTCCTACAACTTGCACACTGCACCCACCGGTTGAACTTCACGGACCAGACTGCGCCAACCAAAAGAGATGTAGGGAAGTTGGAGTCATAATTGATTGGCATGTTGGACAGAACCAGGTCCAGCATGTTCAACGTCCCATTTGCCTGGTTGACATGAAACCAGTCAAGGTTGAGACGAAGATCCAGCTCTACTAGCCCTTGCACATCACTGTGAAGAATTGACCCTGACGCTGCTGGAGGCCCTGCCAGGGTGAGGTTTGTGTAGATTTGAATGCCTCCTGCGGGCCAACTATCAGTTCCTGTGCTCATGTTGCTCATAATCTGTAGCATCACAGGTGCGCCGGGAACGATCTGCTGCTGCAGAGCCACGATGGCTGCTGACAGCGCTTCTGGTGTGGCTGCCCTTGCAATGGCGCAGGGCAAGGGGTCGAGCTGCTGCCTTGCTGTGCTGCCGGATGTGGAAATTGTCTGGTTCATGGCTGCCACGTCCAAGGTCAAGTCAACTTGGAGGGCTGCTCCCACAGCATCTGCCCAAAGCTCGCATGTCAGCACAACATTTGTTGCTGCCACGGTTGAGTCCACCCACTCTGAGAGGCCTACATGTCCACGGCCCACCTGCAACCACAGCGTGTGCGAGTCTGCGCCTCTGTTGAATGCATGCATGGCCAGCCAATATGCACATGACACACGCATGCAGCGACGCATGCGTGCAGCTCCGGCAACAAACTCGGACGCACCAAAGGTGCAGACCAAGGCGCTTGCGTGCCGGCCTGGATGCGTGAACATGCCCAAGCCTGCAAGTCTTGCAACGTTGCACAGCTGCCGAGCACCACACGGACCTGTAAGTGCATGCAAGCAGCCTGGCTGGTACATAGCGGCATGCCACAATGCTGCAAGGCAGAAAACCACGGCGCACACTGACACACGATGCCCAGCATTGCGAGCGCAGCCATGGTTCAGGCTCCTGCAGCTGCATACGCTATGCTTGTAACATGTTGCATCACCTGCTCCAGCTGCAGCTGCCCGCCAACAGATGCGTTTGTTAGCCACTGTAGTGCTGAGAGTGGGCCTGCCCCTGCCTGATCCGACTCTGGAGGCAGAATGATGGTTATGTTGACCAGCTTCAGCATTGCACCTGCATTCGCCGGAGCATGTGCATGACTGCATGCGAGAAACTGGCATGGCATGATGCTTACGAGCTCGACCAGCACACACCTTGCCCCAACCTCAAGCTTCCAGCGGCCGATGCATTGACGTAAACTGTGGATGCTCGGCCCTCAACTTGTAAATGCTGGCCTTGCGCAAGAGAAATTGCTGCTGCAAGAATGTACGCATTTCCTGGCCCCAGCAGGCGCACTATCGAGGTATTTGCCGTGTGAAGGGCGCTGTCGACTGTTTGCGCAAAGTCAAGCGGTGGCTGTAACTGCGCGGCCACGCCTGATGCGCCGCTGCATGCCCATAGTAAGCATACCGAGAAGCACCAGAGCCGTGACAACGCACGTGGCCTGTTGGCGAAAAATCCAGGCACGGGAAGCGCGTATAGACGTCCCTTAGCTGTTATGTGCCCCTTCCAGTCCACCTGGACTTGCCATCCCCCTTCTGGCGAAGGGGACGCCCCCACACCCAAAGAGGGTTGTCTGTCCATTCTTGAAGTGGCCTCTTACATATCAAAAGCGCCACCGTATACTGCTCGCAATCTGTGCTACCGCCATGTTTCGAGTCTCCGAAAAATAATTCCTGAGAAGGGCCCTCATGTGCACCCCTCGTGATCATGTGCCCTGTACTGCCGCGTCAGCTGTGACCCTCGCCACCTTTTACTGCCCGTTAGCCCCGGACTTTTGAACCAGTTGCTGCACCTGCATCGCTTACCCCCTGCAAGAGTAAATGTGCCTGCCTCGCAGACCACCCAACACCCTAAGGCGATCTTGATGCGGCAAGTGGCTGGTGATTTGCCATATCAATATTTCGTTTCTGTGCTGCTGCTGTCCTGTGCTGATGTTGCATGCATTATGCAGCAGAGGGGCTCGAGTCATCCAGGGATGCAGGTGGTCTCTACAGGGGGTAGGGGAGGTATGCCGCATGGTGTGTTGCATGGCCATGCTGGCTGTAACTTCTTCTCTTCAGGCACCATAGCCCATGCAACCACATCTGACGGTCAGCCTGCATGATGCCAGGACCATGCTCAGGCACCAAGCCGCGAATGCCTGCATGCGTCCCTGTATTCTGATTGGATCCTTCCCATGCCATGCCTGTGCAGATGCCACACTTCATGAACCTGCTGAAGGATGGGGTGCGCTATCGCCTCCCACTCTATTACTATGTTGAGGGCCAAGGGGGACGGCTAGACGAGGCCTCCACCCTGCGCAAGCTGCAAGTGGCCGCTCTGGAGCGCAAGTATGAGGGGGAATCTGAGTTGATGCCAATGGCCTTTGGCCCGGATGGGCTCAGCCGTGAGTTCTTCCAACATAATACAACCATCGAGGTGTCTGGGCAAGGTGAGGAGCCAATGTGGGAGGATGGGGCATGCTCAGCACCGCACCACACCATGTATGGGGCCATAGCGAGCTGCATTCACAAACAGCAGCAAGTACATTTGGGGGTGGGGTGGGGTTGCTGGGCATGATGGTGTGGTGTATGGGCGTGGTGGTGGGGGTGGTGACCGGGGGGTATTGCGCTGCTTAGTGGCCGGGGTAGCCGCGCAGCCCCCCGCCGCGCCACCCTGTGTGTGAAGGAGTGGATGGGGGTGTGTGGGCTGGTTTGAGGCTGGTGATCAAGCATGCATGCGCGATGCTGCAGCACTTATGAGCCGCAGACCACACACAAGCCCATTGGAGCCAGCGCATTGAGATCGGGCCGAGTGGCCAGTTGGTGATGCGACAACAGTCAGTAGCTGGCACGCTCCCCACACCTACGCACCCATTTGCATGTGTGCTTGCACTGCCCTCTTGTTCGCTAGCAGGGGCCACGGGCGTGCAGGCGGGCGGGTCCACAGCAGGTGCGGGCGGGATGGGTGAAGGTGTGCCAGCTGTGTGTCATGAAAGCGACTGGTCCTGCTGCACCAGCATGAGGCATACGCCATCTTGAAGCATCCTGGTGACTTCATTAATTTGCCTTTGGCTCGTGGACATCAGCATGATGTTCCAGAAGGGTTTTGGCTGAGGCTGTCGTTTGAGTGGAATGAACAGAGCATGGCACATGTGTGCATGCGCAGGCAGCATCGACCCGAATGAGCTCCTGAAGCCTGTAGAGGAAGTGTATGTGCTGGAATTCAAGGTGCACAACACCCCTCGGCGGACCCGCCTGACGCTCAAGGTCGGTGTGATCACACACGATCGGCTGGCGGGACATCTGTTGAGCAGGTTGTTAACCACCGCCCTGCTTGAATTGCTGCCAGTCCAGTTTTGTGAGCATCTGCACTGGGGGTCACGACCCTCCTGGCGCAATGCCTGCGTGTGGCATGAGGCTGTATGCCTTCCCATGCCCCATCCAGGTCATCATGGAGCAGTATGGCATCCGTGGGCGTATCCGCCGCGAGTCACCCACAACTGTAAGTGCCATGGTAATGCCAGGCGTCCCAGCGAAGGGTCATGAGGATGTGGCGGAGAATTGTGTGATGTGGGTCGCAGGTGTCTGCCACAGCCATTGTCGACATTCGGGAGCAGGATCAGTTGGCGCAATTCACAAGAAGCTTGCGAGCCTTTGTGGACATCTCTGTGACAGTCATTCAGGACAGGTATGTGCGTGCCCAGCCTCGACCTCTTCTGTTCAGGGCACTTATGGCTAGCGTGCACACTGTGGCTGTTGGCCACTGCACTGCATGCGCACGCCTGGCATTACGCTCCGACCTGTTGTCCTGATTGGCAGCCCCTACATCCTCAAGCCCTCGTGGGAGCATGTCAACCTCGAGCAGCGCCCACTGATGGCTAAGATGTACCGGGAGGGTGTGCAGGTGAGCTCGGCCCACTGTTGCATGAACTGGCTTGGGGATGTGTTTTCTTGGTGTGGCAGTCCATTACGATCATGTTGGCATTAACACAGACAATCATGTTGGCGATCATGTTGGCATCAACACAGCGAAGCCACAGTCATATGCATATACGGGGTTGAGGTTCCACATGCGCACGCATCCAACTGGATGTTACAGGTGGAAAAGATGTCAGAGGCAACCAAGCGCAGCTACACGGATCCCAGCCACGCCTCGTCTGACCCAGATGGGGCTGTGAGCACCAACAGCTCCCTGCCAGATGCAGACAGGACCATTGAGACTCCCACCTGATGCTGCTATTAAGGGTGACGCGTGGGGTAAGATCAGATGATGGTGAACTGATGGTGAAGGGCCGAGCACGGCAGCTGCCACTTCATCTGTTGGCTCAAGACCAATGCATTTGGCATCTCAGACCTACCACGCACTGACACTATGACCAACCACCTGCATCCCCGGTACACAAAGCACAACAACACAACCTTACAGCCTCTTGTACAGCCCTGCAGCTAAGCCTTTGTGGACAATAGCTTCTCTACCAGCGAGTGCGCTCCAGTGCCAACACCAGCACCAGCAGTTCTTTCCCCGCATATCCGCACGAGATGTCAAGGACCTTGTGGGCCCAGGCACCATGTCAATAGACAAGCTAAGGAACCTGTTGTTCTGCTCAGATGTGCCGGTAAGCAACCTGCCAGACTGCCATGCACACATGCCGCGCCATGCAAGCATGCAGGCGTGTTGGGAGCAGACAGTGTATGTGGGGCATTGCCAGCCTTGTTACCCACACTCTTGCTCGCGCACTTGGCCATGAATGCCAAAGCCCCATCCCAGCGGCGAATGCCATCTGATTGCAGCAATTCGCGCCCAATGTCGAAGCTTTCATGATATTATTGTTGTTGTTGTTATTGTTATTATTAGACTCGGATCAGAGGAAGGGAGAAAGCACGAGACAGGGGAAGCGGGGCCACTCCCAACAGCCCAGCAGACCGGCACCACCACCTAAAATCCCGGACACCGGCCAAGGCCACGCTTGTGAGACCTGACAACAGGGACCACCATGGAGTGAGGCTACAGTCACAACCAACACACGGTGCAACAAACGACGGGAGGGGCCAGGGGATGCACACAGGCTGAACCAGATCATTCTGTGCCAGCGTGATGCCACTATGGTGTTTATACCTGTAGACCCCCACCAAGGTGGCAGCTGGCCGACGGAGCTGTACTCCACCCTTGTATGTAGGGCTTGGCAATTAGTACAAGTGTTAGTTTGGCTGTGAACATTGTGAAGGGCTCAGTTTGCACCAGTTTGCATCAGATGGACCCAGACCCTTCCGGCTATGGTGAAATTGTGATCGACACAGCCCCGGCTTAGCCATTGCATAAGCCTCTATCTTGAATTAGGCCACAGCACATGCACCTCCAGCGGTAACAGGACGTGTTGAAGCAGTTGCGGGCCTAGGGGCCCAGCGCACGAGCAGCACATACAGGCCCAACTGACCGAGGGCTTACATACCTCCGTGATCCTCTCTTGCATGGCAGGGCGTTGCGCGAAGTTGTTGTTCTTGTGCTGCTTTGTTTGATTTGCATGGCTGGTCACTATATACCTAATGGCACGAACAACACACAAGCACATATGTGTAAAACAACGACAATAGATCATCAACATGCATACGATCAGTTCAGCAACAACAATGAACATAAAGCTGACACAAAGCCTGTTACAAAGCCCGTGCTTAGGGTTTAGGACGGGCTCATGTAGGCCAGGGTATGAAACCGGCGCGCTGTCATTTTGCTGTAGCATCGTGTAAACGCTATCTTTGAGCCTAAATCTGACTCTAATGTCTAGTGCACAACGACCATTGTAGCATCAATTCGGGTTTTGATGCACAGTTGACATCTGTCTTACCATGCAGAACCTAAATTCAAAGCTCGGGTTGAAGGCACACAGGATGCATACTTGCCTTGTGAAGAGGAGCAACTGCAGGGTGCCATGCGGACAGATTTACTACAGCGAGCGTTTATTTTCAGCGAGATCTTTAGCGACGCCTCCATCAAGCTCGGCAAGCTTGATTGCATTTGGTCGTAGCCGTGTCCACTGCACTGGCCTTCAATGCCACGACTGTACATCACCATCTGCGCCATCCACATCATCATCTTCACTTCACAGATCCAGCAGCCACCAGCGTAGAATGCACACATGCATCTCAGCCGTCTCAAATGCACCTTCGGATTTCAGCTCGTCTGCAGCACCATCGACGTCCGGGTCGTCAGCAGTGGGGTTCGAGCTGCCTGCAGTGCCAGGGCATTGGACCGACGACCTAACAGAGACGCAGCGCTATGTGCTGGCTGATGAATGGGGATTTCAGATGTTGGGGACCAGCTTGCCAGCAGGCATTGACCCCCGGGTACTCATGCATGCTGTGCCAGAGGAGTGTACGCGACATGACTTTGGGCTTGCACTTCGTGGGCTGTTAGCGCCCTTGGGCCTCATGGCAGCTGGCTACGCATGGCTGGCCTTCATGCATGGCATCATACCATTCTGGCAACAGCTTGTGTGCTGGGTCGCCATTGGCACAGGCTATGCGGGCCTGTTCACGCTGGCGCATGAATGTGCACGTGGCGCTTTCCTGCCACAACACCCCAAGACGCAGGTGTGACTATGTGTGCGCTGCGACTGAGGCATGGATCTGCGTGCAGTGCCGGGTCGCCCCTGTAAGCTGTGTTCATGCTGCGGGTGAGGGACGCAATCATAATGTTTGTGCACATGTTGCCACGCTTGCCCCCATCGTACAGGCTGCCATCGGGAGGTTGCTCATGCTGCCGTCATTGTACTCTTTTGACGCATGGCGGGCGCGCACGTTCAACCACTTCTGCCAGGTGTGGCCCTGGGTTCTGACACAAACGGATATCACTCAGCTGTTGCTTGCATAGGAAACCTGAACCCAGATGCACTGAAGTATCATTATCATGTGTCAAGTGTGCGCTATCAACGTCCGCATCGCATGGTGTGCTGCATGTGCCTCATCAATTTCTTGCATGTTGGTGATCACAATCCCACTCATGTTCGTTCCTGCAATGCTCCACTGCCTCATTCACGTGTGTTCAGCTGAATGTTCTGGGGGAGGACACTGAGTCGTGGCACCCCCTCACCCTGCGGGAGCTGGCAGCTGCCAGTCCGCTGCAGCGGCATGTGCTGCGTGCATTTGCAACTGGGCCGCTGAAGCTCGTTGCGTCAATTGCGGACGTTTGGCGCTCTATGCAGGTGGGTAAGGGGCAGGTGTGCTCGTCCTTGCAGCTGTGTGAATGCGTGGTTGCGCGTATGGCGTGACACTCGCTGGTGCATGTACTGGGGCAGCACCCAGGGCTCAGTCGCACGCATTGTATCTGACCCTGACGCATTGCTACCACAGGGCTGGGACCTACGCACATACTACGAGGGGCTGCGCAGCAGTGTGCTGGCAGGGTGGGCAGCGACAGCCGCCTTTGCTGGGCTGGTGCTGCCAGCCCTGGTGGTGGCGGGCGGCATCGGTGGCCTCATCTCCTGGTGGCTCATGCCATGGCTCGTGTTCCACGTATGGCTATCCATCATCACCATGTGCCATCACACCGCGCCCCACATCCCATGGCGCCGCGACAGTCTGACTGGGGGGCATGACCACGCGCGTGCCGTGATCTCTGGCACAGTCACACTGCGGATGCCCGGGTGGTTGGAGGCGCTGCTCAACTACCCCAACTACCACGTCCCCATGCACCTTGCCCTCAACGCCATCCCATACTACCATGCAAAGAAGGCAACAGAGGCGCTGCGTGAGAAGCTGTGGCCGTACATGAGTGAGGCCGATCTTGGGCCCAAGCTCATCACCAATCATGTGACCAAGTGGCAGGTGAGCAAATCGGCATGATGCTCCAAGGAAGAGTGGGCATCCCACAAGTTGTGTAAGATGTGTACAAGGATGCCACCTACAAATGAAGGCCGCATGCACTCTTGCTCCATCAACGGCTGAATTGCTCATGCACGGCAATCCACACCCCAACCTGTGCTGAAGTGTACTGCTGGATGTACTGCCACAGGTGTACGATGAGGAGGCTGAGCGGTACATCACATTTAATGAGGCACTTGCCAAGCTGGGCATTCAAGAAGCAGCAGGGCAGCAGGCGGGGGACCAGGGGGGTGAGCAGGCTGCAGGCACTGATGCACCTGGGCCTGCAGCTCCCCCCATCGCCGCATGAACGCTGGTGGAGGGGAGCGGGGTGTGCAGGCTTACAGGCCAGGTAGCCATTCGTGAGGTAGCGAGCGACCATCCGGGCGACTGATGGCCTGCAGCAAGCAGCTCATTGTAGAGCTTGTGCGAAGCTTGTGTGTTCTTTCTGATGATGTGCTGGCTTAGGCATTGTTTGTTGTGCCGACTGCGCAGTTGTCTTCTGTGCTGCAGGCACTCCCGCAGGTGGCAACCATGTAACCTGGCAGGCAGATGCTACTTCCACCCCAGGCAGTTTGTTGTACAGGCCTTTCCGCAGCTTACCACGCCAACCCCAGATGAAGACCTACAATCCATGTACTGTATGGATTACATGAGCTGAGCATGCATTCTTCCTCTCATGCAGTTTGTTGCCCAGCGCACAAACCCCAAATGAGACTAAATGCTCTCCACCAGCTGGCCCATGCAATCACGTTGCATGTGCTGGGGCAAAACCGGGAGACTCCGGTGCATCAACAGCATGAGCCTCATATCGCGCGTGCTGCAGATGCATGCGGATGATACTAAGGCGCAGTACTCTGACCCCCCTCCCCCCAAGTTCATGCCATCATGGAACTTGTGGAACGTGGATGATACAGCATCAGAGTAGTTGGGATGCCAGACACGCCCAGGTCCTTCATTCCATGCCGTATGCCTCATTGAGTTTTCATAACTAGCTGAAACTTCAAGCCAGGTGCTGCTTGAAGAAGGCAACGATGCGCTCAAAGGCCTCAGTCACCTCCTCCTCCGGGGTCAGCACGCCCTGGGTCTCTGCAGTATGCAACAGTACAGCAGTCAAAGATGTGAGATGCATGCTCGGTGCTAGCGGTGCTGTGGTACTAGCGGATTGTAGCAGATCCACCAGTGACCCCCAGAGTGAAGCGTGAACTGATCATACGAAGACATGCAGTAGCTGCTGATGCGTGCCGCAGCCACTTGCAGGACACCCCCCAGCCTAAACTGGAATGCCACCGGCCGCATGCCAGCATGCATGAGTGCCATGATCAAACATCTGAACAACACACATGATACTCACTCTGCACCATCTCCACCCCTTCAGGCTTGACCAGCTGGTTGAGGAAGCCATGGACCGCGTTGGGGAAGATCTTCATGTCGATGGTGCCGCCGGCCTCCTTAATCTTCTTCTCAGCCGCCAGTGCAGACTGCTCGCATGGGTACCAGCATGAGTGTTACGTATTGCACAACGCACAAGCGCGGATCAGTGTGCAAGAGGGCCCGCCACACATTAGGAGCCATCTTCTGCAGACATACAACATTCCACACATCCTGCGACTGCCACATACGTGTGTGTGCGGCCAGCAACACTGCAACGTGAACGCAGCGCATACATCATGGGCTTTGCACACACCTCCTCGTCAGAAAAGCCCTTGTGCTTGTCCAGCTTGCCAAAAGTGCCAAGGACAGGGATCTTGATCTGTTCAATCTGCAGTTACAACACAGCCATTGCATAGGTGTAAGATCAAAATAACCAGCGCATCACCCACGCTATATGCTTGGTGCAGCATGCATGACACATGCTGCAGCATGATGGGACACCTTCCTACTTCAGCAATGTCTCGGATGATACACCTGAGATGCTAAGCACCTGGAAATAGCGGGCGTCAGGGATGCCGTAGCATGGGGCGCTGGCGGTGAGGTCGGGAATGTGCTGCGCCGCTGCGAAGGACAATGCGCCACCCATGCAGAAGCCGCTGACACCGACCTGGGGTGCGAGAGGTGCAGCAGAGAAGTGAGACATAGGCAGGAGAGTAAGGAGTGAGAGGGTGGGCAGTGCCACGGCCGATTTCCCATTTGAGGTCCAGGTACTGCGCAGCTGTTCATCTCCACTTAAGCCGTCGCCTACGGCCTCTCATCGCCCACTTATGCCTTCATACCGTGGCCCTCTTGCTTGGCTGGATCTGTGCTGGGCATGCGTCACATGTTGTCCCTGCTCCCTCCCATGGCTCACAATGCCTGTGTGTTGCTGGTGCAGCAGGTGCAAGGCCCCACCTTGGCTGCGCCCGTGTCCTTCAGGTGCTTGACAGCTGCGCCAATCTCCTTGACCGCATTGCCAAAGTCCAGTGCACCCATGAGCTGCGCACGCAGTTTGATACACCGATAACCACATCATAGTCACCACATATTCTGTATTCTCGATGAATGTGCGTTCAGTGTGCCTCTTAACGTAAGCATTTGTTATCATGGAGCGGTTGCCAGTCCACCAGTATGTCTGTCGCGGTATTAGTTATGTGCCCATGTGCCTTGACTTGCTCGCCAGTTTCTCTGCCCACCCGATGAGTGTACTCACATGACTTGCCTCCTCAGCATCTAGCCCGATCTGCAGAGGCAACGGAGGTTGACACAATTCAAGCTAGCGCTGTGTTCAGGGTTATCTCACCCATGCACTTCATCCGCACATTTGCTGCACTGCTTCCAAATGCGCAGTGGCAACTCAGATCACAATCACATGCTGGGCACTTACCTTGCCCTTGTATAGGTCAGGGATGAGCACACGGAAGCCCTTGGCTGCCAGCTGCTCCCCAATCACCTTGATGACATTGGTGACACCCCACCACTCCTGCACGGTTGCGCACACAGGGCTGCTTCAGAGACTGTGGCTGGGCTGCAACATATAGTGACACACAGTGCAAGTTCTCCCACCAGCAGTGCAAGCGGTGCACCATGCTCAGCATGATGCATTATGTCATGCATATTTGACAGACACAGGTGTCCGGGCATGCAACGGTGATGTGCATGGCGTTTGTGGTTGTGCATGAACCTTGTGTACGACCCATCACACGACGATTATGCCCCCGCATAATATGTGCTTATTGCGTCGCGCATGCTGCCAACCTACTGCCGAAGGTTAGGGCCGGTGCGGATGATACATCTCCGAACATTCCAAAGGTACATCAACCCCATAACCAAGCCAAGGCGCGATGGTAACGTTAATCTAACAATACAATCTGGTGATGCGTCAACAATGCCAATGCTTCGGTGTTGAAACAATCATGTGATCACAAAGTATGCAGCATACAGGCATCCATCCAGCTGTGATGCATACTGGCCTTACCTGGATTAGCACGATGCCAGGGGCAGAGGCATCGCCCACAATGTAGCCTGGCAGGTTATCGCCAAACGTGATCTTCTCCATCTTGAACACGCACAATATGGACTACTGGGCAGGTTGCGACTTGGCAGAAGCTGGCAGGGCGTGACAGTGTGATATTCAAGGGGTGTGATATGCAAGGCATGTGTGACAAGGGCACCATCATGTGACAGCAAGCATGGGATGCTGGTACATTGCTGTCCTAACCCACCTGCCGTTTGGGACATGTTCTCGCTCACTTTCCAGCCAGGTTACCAACTTACTTCAAGCTTCAAGCAGCACAGCACAGCAGCAAGCACGACCACAGTACGGACCAATGTAAGCAGCAAGGCGTTGCGCCACATCCCATCAAAATTTTTCCTCAACGGTGGTGCACAGTAGAAATCCAGCTCATGTACCAGCCAGGTGGTCCAGCCGTGCCCCACCGTCGTAGGCACTCATCATGCAGGTGCTCAACAGTGCAAAACATGATAGTTGCTGATGGTGCGATGCGTCTTTGGGCCCCATGCAACTAAAGACTACCAGTGATGAAAATCAGGGCAAGAGCATTGTATGACATGCCATGCAGAACATCCAGCCCTGCAGCCACGATCTGTTCAGTAGGCCCTAATCCAGGGGGCCATCTGTCTGAACACGAAGAGCGCAACCTAAGCCCCTGTAAACCCACAAGCCCTGAGCATAGGTAAAACTGCCTGCTTGAAAGTCTCAGATCCAACATGAGCAAGTTGCTGTTGCCACCATCATGACATCAAACGTCAGCGACCACTAGCCACATCCCCAGAATGAGGATCATAGTGATATTCTTGCCTTGTCAGGACCTGAACAGCTCATCCAAGAGCTCACCCAAGTGGAGAGGGAGCTTTGCTAGTATCATCCATGCCAACATTTCAACGCTTCCTTGTACCGAGCCCAAGTTGAAACTCCATGATAACACACGATGTCCCTAGCATTGTCAAACATGACTACAGCCTATCCACATGGCGCTCTGAAGGCTGAATACAGCATGACCACGCTTGATCACACTCACCAGCGCTTGCATGTTTGTGTAGTTGTCTGCTGTGCCTTTGTGGGGCCTTTGCACAGCAGGCCTTTGTGGGGCCTAAAACCGTTTGCACAGCAAAGGCCGAGAAACATGACGAATTATTACTGACCAGCCCGCACTCAAACAACCTGACCGATGCCAGCAGATAGACTGGGAGCTATCTCAGGTACCAATTTGATGTAGCAGGTTCTGAATGGAAAATAATACCATGTGGGTGGACAATGACGTGACGAGACAATGATTTCACCCTCGATGACAAAGGAAGTTCAACCATGTATGTAGCACGTGTTGCAGTGGCAGGGTCCAAGTAACACGGCATCAATGATGCTGGGTCTGCGTGCTGGCACAGTGGATGAGAACACTGGCCAGGGAGAGACCGTGGTACAACCTTCACAAATCACGTGAGGGGTGCTGCAGCCCGGCACCGTGCCTCTCCCAGTTTGATGAATGATGACCACATGACCAACTTCAGCTCCATGCATTGGCAGCAGCTGATGTTGGTTGTGAGGAATCTGCAGGTCACAGGTCAGCCAAGGTGTCGTGTTTGCATGTCCATCAAGGCGAGCCATGAAGTCTGCTTCATTCTGGCTACCACGCAGCTAACAGCTGTTGTGACCGAGGTGAGCGGCCAAGCTGCCACACTCGTTTGTGTTGCTGGTGCGTGTGATTCCCCTGGGTAGGTGTGTGAGGCTGCCGACTGTGACAACCCAAGCAGCACCAGCACCTCTTGTGCCTCACACATGCAGGGGCGCACCAGCATTGCCCAGGGCGAGCGGAAGCAGTGGCACGAGTGGTCATCACCCCACCAGCTCTCCAGTACAAGGCTGCTCAGGCAGGTCGTCAACACATGGTGATGCGCTGGCTGCCTTAGGCATCGAGGCATTGTGCCCTGGTACTGTCGTAGGCGCCACATCACTAGTAGCAGGGGCAGTAGCTGCTGGTGCAGCACTCAGAGGGCAGCCCGGCTGTTCTCCAGGCTCATGTGCCCACCAGGTGGTCATCTTGCCCTTGCCTTTGACCAGCAGAGGGCCGCGGCAGGTGAATTGGTAACCGTGTGCTGGTGCGTTGGATGCAAGCAGCAGGCGGTACGTGTTGTCAGACAGATGTACTGCCATGGGCGCACCCGCGCTCTCCATGCGGCTTGCTGCATGGCGGTACATGCAGAATGGCAGATGTGAAAGGGTGGTGGGCGCGGTCAAAGGCACTGGTCAGACTGGGAGAAAGTCATGCCAACAAGCCATATGACCAAGCTCATGAGCTGGCATCAACAACTTGGAGCAGAGGCGGTTGGTTGCAGCTTGCAGGCATGAACTGAAGTATGCTGTGCGGATGGTTGAAGGCGGTACCAGGCAGTGCCAAGCTCAAACCTGTATTTACGGTGTCGCCGAAGAGGCAGTACCGACGGCGAATAACGCCCACAATGCCACTCATCGCGCGCCCAGAGTGGATGCCCATCCGAATCTTAACATACTGCTGCTGGCTGGAGCCTTCTGGGTTAGGAACCTTCACCTGACAGCAGGTAGCAGCGGCACGAGGCAGCACGCAAGAGCAACAAAAACGTGTTCAGCCTGACTGTGTGCGCCTGCACCAACATGGGAGCGTGTGAACAGGGGATGGTGTTCAATCAAGCACATCTCATGCGTGCATGCAGGCACATCCATTTGCACATCCTATTGATGGATTAAACAGCATGCACACTCCCACACACCTTAGCCGCCTCCCGCCGCATTGCAAATGCAAACCGGAGTGCGGTCAGTGCATGGTCTGCGTCAGGCGCAAGCAACCCAGTGGCCAGCATATAGCTGTCGCCGATTGTCTCCACCTTGTACACCGCATCCCCGCTTTTCAGGCACAGGTTGTCAAAGCGTGTGTAGCTGCACAGGAGGGGTGCAGTGCACTCAGGTAGGGCAATAAGGCCTATGCCTGATGTTCAGCGTGTATGCAAGAAGAGAGCAAGTTGCCAGACAGGTCACAAGCACCAAATCTGGCAGCCAAGGCAACCCTTCTCGTTCATAAGGATCAACTCACAGCTGATTCAGCATGTTCATGACAAGTTGTGGATTGATGGTCTGCGCAATGGTCGTGAAGCCGACCACATCCTGCAGGCAGGGGCATGTAGGCAGCGCATTTTGAGCACAGCAGCAGGCGCATGTCACATTGGAGGATGCTCCTTGCCCAGCTATGCTGCACGCACAGCGTGATGCAAGATTCTACCTGGTCACCATTTGAGTTACTTCCTTGTTCAGGCATGTTGCACTGGTGACCATACACCCATCGAGATTGGATAGCTGTGTTGTTGTGCAATGTGCATGCTGTAGACCTTTGCATGCCTAGATTGCCTACATGTCTGCAACCCCTCGCCCCCAACCCTCCCTGCTTTCCGACTCATACAACCCACCGCGAATACAATGGTAATGCCATCGTGCCACTCGGCCAGCGACAGTTGGCGTGGGTTGCCGCGGATGGGTGCGCCCGTCTGCTCGCTCGCAGATGTGGACATGGCCGACTGCGAGTCCAGCAACTCGGCCCGGACCTGCACCTGCTCCTCGCACACACCTGCTGCCTCAGCGGATCCCCGGGTTGAGGACAAGGCACGTCTGGCGCCCAGCACCCCACCCGGTGCAGAGGCCGAGGCTTCAAACAGTGCGGCAGACAGCCACTGCATGCTGGTGGAAAGCAGGCTGCTGCTGCCCCCATGACCTCTGTGGCTGGGGGTCCCCACTGACACCATGCCGTGCAGGCTGGAAAGGGATGGCCGAGCTGGGAGGCCCTGATGGTGGTGGGGTGTCACAGCGGGTGAAGTGGAGGCTCGAGGGGATCCCAGCGGAGTGGCTGCAGACAGGTGGAGGGAGCTTCGAGGCGAGATGGCTGAGAAGTGCACGTGGTTGGATGATGTGGCGGCACTGGTAAGGGCAGCACCGGTAGCATCCCCAGTGCCATCAAGGGTGCTGACAGCACCAGTTGCGACATCGCGGCCAGCACCCACAACACCTGTGGGTCCAAGGGGTGAAGTGGTCCTCAGCAATCGTGCCCTGGTCGGCCCGCTTGCCACAAATCCAGGCAACTGGTCCAGTGAGAGGCGTGAGGCCAGCTGGTGGCCCAGCAACAAGGCACGCTGCAGCGTAGAGCCGGTGCTGGTGCTGCTACTCAGGCCCGTTGCACCATAGCCTGTAGTGCCCTGCTCCTGCGAATGCGACCCCGTGCTCCCTTGCCCCTCCTCCTTCACAAACAGCTCCTCCCGGGCAGGTGGGGCTGGTGCCGCCTCGCGTCCTGCTGTCAGCTCCGCGGCGAAAGGGCCCCCCACCGCATCCACAGCACATGCCCCTGTACCCGCAGCCTTACTGCAACCCAGCTCACCGGTGCTGGCCACGCTCCTGGCCATACCAGCAGCTCCCTGCACGTCTGCCCCTAGTGTACCTAATCCGCCAGCCGCGCAGTGCAGCGCCGGCCGCACTCCCAGCAGCGACTCGTGCGGCGTCCCACAAGCCGTGCTGCTGCTGCACAGCGGTGGCGTGCCGCTGCCTTCCACATGCGTGCCTTCTGAGTGGATCGTGTTGAGGAGCACCGCATTGTAAGCCACACCCGTGTAGTCATGCAGGATGCAGTCACCGATTTGTGGGGTTGGATCTGGCTGCATCATGCAGCCCCAATTTGCAGCGGATGCGCCTGCAGCTGCTGGTGCATCATGGCCGGTGGACGACTGTGCGCCAACGCTGTCATGCATGGGGTCAGTGTTGCTGCTGGGTGCAGCAGCCCCATCGACTGCAAGTGTCGGCGCCGGTGGGGCCATGGGGCCCATGTTAGAAAAGAGGGACAGCAGCACAGTATTCACGCCCACAAGGGTTGCATCTGACGTGGCAGTGTCTGAAGACGCCTGTGATTGGCCTGATGCCCTGCTCTGCTGCGCTTGACCTGTTAAACGACGTTGGAGCACAGCGTCCAACGGCCATGCCTGTGCACTGTCCTCCATGGCCAGCCCTGCTTGCAGGCCGCTGCTGCCACTGCCACTCGCTGCAAGCGGCCGACGCTGCCGCACAGCTGTTGCATGGAGCCGGTGCGTGCTGCCGGCGGCAGCCACTGGTGCTGATGGGTCCCAGCCGATGCCTCCTGCACCTGCCTCCTTGCTTGCCAACACAGGTACACCAGCACTCCCATCCACACTGACCCTCTGCACCCAGGTCTCATCCACCAGCACTGCATCTGCACCTGGCACCTGCACCATGCAGTGCCCTTCATCGATGCTTGTCCAGCATGTGGCCACTGCAGCTGTCATGCTGCTGGTACGGCTGCGCAAGCTTGCCTCTCCACCAGTGTCAGGCCTGCTGCTGCTGTGTTGTGTGTTATTACTGCACACAGGCACGTGTGATGCAGCAGGCAACGAGTGCACACTGCATACCGCTTGCGTCCGCTGCACATGTGATGCTGTGCTGCCATCCTGTGCCTCACAACTTGGCCCTACCCCGGCGCTCCCGCCCTTCAGGGCGGCAGGAGCGGTGGCGGTGGCAGCAGCAGCAGCAGTAGCAAGGTTCTCGTGGTGTGAGTTTGAGCGTGAAATGGGTCGGGAGTTGGGGCGTGAACGGGCCAGTCCTTGAGCCTCCAGAAGCGTGCGCACCACATGTACAGGCAGCAGATCATGGAGCAGCTCCTACAAGGCAAGCGTGTGAAGGTGAGCGGGGGTGAGCAGGCCCAAGTGTCAAGGCCATGTCAAGCAGCATCCGATCCGGGATCTGGGAATGGGCATATGCCCCTGGTTGTCCTATGATACCATGCAATTCACTGGGATGTATCAATCCAGTGGGGCCAGGCAGACAGCCTGCTCCAGCATGATACTGTTGGTATGTCGGTTGCCACGCTGTTACGTGCCTGGGATGCGTGCAGCTTGCGCAGCAGCCCTGCCCTCAGGTGCTCCACCTCCAGCGTCCCCAGCAAGTACATGCACAGGAAGGAGATGTAGAGCTGGAAGGGGCCGGGTGGCGTGGCGCCTTGCTTGTCAAAGAACGGCCTGTGTGGAGGG
Organism: Haematococcus sp. NG2; assembly: GCA_004335575.1. Lineage (NCBI taxonomy): Eukaryota > Viridiplantae > Chlorophyta > Chlorophyceae > Chlamydomonadales > Haematococcaceae > Haematococcus > Haematococcus sp. NG2. The sequence continues at coordinate 3,432,825 of QAXD01000013.1, read as the reverse complement.
TGGATATGTGTGCACAGCGATGTCTTGCACGGTGCACACCCAACACCATACACATGTGCCATGTTGTGGCAGGCTTGCAGTGGACAGGCTGCCTGCATGCTGCAGGCATGAGAATCCCTGGGCCAAAGACGCCTGGCGTGCTCCCTGCAGACCTGCAGCTGCGCATGGGGTAACTGCCCGCCCTTCACATCGCCGTACGCACCTTATGCACTGCACGAAGCATGACGCAGGCGCAGCGAGCATGATTGCAGCCAGCACAAGTGTACGGTCCTGTGGTGACAGGCTGCGCTTGAGGTGTGCAAGTCCTTGCTCCAGGTTGAACAGCAGCTTATTCACCACGCCCTGTGCAGCCTTGGAAGAGCTGGCCTTAGCAAACTCATCCAGCATCAAGGCGTGCATTATGCCCACGCCGCCCACCCATGCAGCTGCACAGCCTGCTTGGCGCATGAGCAGCCCGCCCCATGACACGGGCTGAGCACCCTGCTCTCTCAGCGAGTCATAGTCCAAGTACAGGTACCTGCAGATATGCGAGATCCAGAAAGTCGTGAGAGGCTCGCTCGTGAAGTAGGGGTAATCAAGCGGCCCATGATGGTGAAAAGTACATGACTACTGCTGTGAACTCAGATTGAGAGTGTTGCATATCTGGTGAAAGAAGAGCGGGCTCACAATGGGCCCAGCACGAGCGAGCCCAGGACGGTCGCGCCAACCGGCAGGTCTATGAAAGCGATTAACGACAGGTGCACCAGGGCCTGGAACCAGACGTCTCGAACCCCAAGCGAGGCCTTATGTATCGTGAGAGCAAAGGGGAAGCACAGCCCTGTGAGCATCATCAGGCAAGATTTGAGCGTATTTTCCACGCATGTGAACGCACGCAACACCAGCAAGGCGCGCACCTATGAGGTATAAGGACTCAAGCGCCACACGCCATGATTCATAAACGGACTCGAGTGCCACGAGGGCAAACACCACGACCGAAAGCAAATAAACCACAATGACAGCAGTAGACGCAAATGATGCAGTGGCCCAGCTGATCCATGTTCCAGCTTGGGATGCGTGAGTGCTAGCTGCCTGCCAAAGAGCCGGTAAAGAGCTCGCTAAAGATAAACAAACGAAGAGCTCGTATATTGTGTTCTTCAGCCGCATTTATCATGTCAGGAAGGATCTGCAGTCTTCATTTCGCTGCACCAAACCTGCCAAATATGTATTTTCTTGAATAACCATAAATGGCTGAGACGAGCGTCCCCAGCCTGGATATCATATGACCTGGATGGCAAGCGGTTGATGACAAGCTTGCGATGCGGAATCGCAGTCCTTCCAACAGCGGAGCTCTTGTGCTAAAACTTTTGGAACTGACGCTGCCAAAACACGCACGCTCGCAGATCTTAGCAGTAGTGTACTGCAAGCCGATTTGCAGTGTGGTCCTAGTGCACATGCACAGCAGCAGCAGCACAGCTGCATCAGGTGGCCTGTCTAGCAAACTGCGACCGAACACTGCACCAGCTGCAGATGTTAGTGAAACCAATGCCCCAGTGTGCGCCTGTCATAGCAAAGGTCCACATTCAAGTACCGGCATCGTACCAGCATCAGGTACCGGCAAAACCCTGAGAACATCCATGACAGGATGTACAAAATTGACACCATAAGCTCTGCAATGAGCTGAAACGCATTGTGCATCACAGCACTTGCTGTGCGCGTGTTGCACGCCCAGATACTTGGGGTGACCAGCCCCACCCCGCTGTCAGGCCAGCGCCACCAATGAGTATACTCCCCAGCATCATTACGATGTCAAATCTGCTGTGCCCAGTGACCGTGACACTGCCTTCTTCCAGTGCAGGTACCGGTGTTCAGCTGCGTCCTGTGGGACCGATGGCCTGCAAGCAGGCACCAACAAAAAGCGGAAGCAAGTGAGCGCATGTGTGCACAGATTCATCATATACACTCTGACACACGTTGGCACCGACAGCCTGCCACCTGCTTCTCCAGCAGCACTGCAATTACCCTGTGCAAAAGCGTATGCATCGCATGGTGGGAGAACCAACCATCCACCTCACTTGAATTCAGTGTTGGAGTATGATTGGGCAGAGAACACACGGTCCGGCGTCCACACACCCGCACCCAGCCCCGCAGCCAGCGCTGCGCCAAGCACAGTGGTCTCCTGGAAAAGCGGCCGCACGACAGGCACTTGCAAGATGTCGGCCTGCAGACACAGCGTACAGCATGGCAGTGCGGCAAGCACGACACTTTGGCGGCATGGTTGTCGTTTGCAGCACGTATGCCATGTGTGGACGCGCATGGTGCAAACTGGCGAGCTAGATATGAACGAGCACAGGATACCAGCAGGAAGCAAGCATCCGCACCCCACCATGACCATATCCCCGAACAGACCACAGAGCAACATGCTGCGGGCGGGACTCACCTGCAGCTGCATGAGCGTGTTGTTGCGTGCAGCACCGCCATCCACGCGGAGGCAGCGCAGCCCCTCGGCGTCGGCTGTGTCGGCACGCATCGCATCAAGGACCTCCCGCGCCTGTGGTGGTGGACGGACCATTCAAGGAGTATCAGATGCAGTGCGATGGGTTGGGTCAAGTGTGGCATAGTTGGCCTCAGCTGCGAAAGCTGCGGACGACCATGCAACGAGCCCTTGTCACCATATGTGGCGTCCATCCAGTCGCAGGGGCAGAACATCACAAAGGCAAACTGCGGTGCATGCACGTTCTTCATGGCGCACCTGCCAACAGATGGCTTCCAGCATTGCGCGCGCCAGGTGCGCCTTGGTTGTGAACCCTGTTGCAGTGGGCCCACCCCAGAGTATTGAGTGGCGTGATGGCCGTTACATACTCAACCTGATGGGTGAGCCCTGATGATACTTGGGGTGACTGGTGCCGACTTGAGGCGATGATGACTATAGATACTGCTGCATGCACAGGTGCATTGGACGTTAGCAGACCGCAATGGTGTGCATGTCCACACGCACCTGTCAGTCCCAGGATGGCACCACGCGCCGTGTCGTCCCAGTGAGGAGCCAGCAGCCCCGAAAACGCAGGCACGAAGTACACACCACCGCTGTCAGGCACCTGCAGCCCATGCAGTCAATACGGCATATGCTCTTGAACCGGGATCGTCACAGCTGTCATGGAAGGTTGTACAGCACGACCGCATGCAGCCTGGCTCGCCTGCCCGTTCTCCTTCTCATGTGGTGGCATTCACCTAAGCCCACGTCCTCTCCACGTACACCCACACCCACACCCACACTCAACGCACGCGCCCCACCCCTGGCCCCATCAACCACCGTCCTCAAACAGCATCCCCGCACCCACAACCCCTCCCAAAGCGCACCCACCGATGCCGCAAGTGCCTCAAACTCCTCTGGACCCGGTGCCAGCTCCAAGCTGCCACACATCCAGCTGATGCCCAGCCCTGCCACCGCCACCGCGCCCTCCAGTGCGTACTGTGTGGCCGCGTCAGGGCCCAGCTTGTAGGACACGGTGGTGAGCAGGCCGTGTTTGGAGGGGACAGCCTGCTGGTGTGCGCTTGTGATGAGGTACTGTGTCAGCCAGAGGGGAGTGCGCGTTGGCGCAGTTCTTGATTGCTGCACAAGCGCTGGCTGGCTTGGCATGGGTGGCGCCCACGCCCAAGAGACATGGCAGAGCGCTAATGGATGATGGTGTGAGGACGGCTGCAGCACGAAGTACCCAGCTGCCACACACAACAACATCTCCTAGCCCTTCCATACCTTTGGCCCAGTGTTGAGCAGCATGAAGCAGCCAGTGCCATATGTGTTCTTCGCCTCCCCCTCCACACACCGCTGCCCCAGCACTGCCGCCATCTGGTCACCCAGGCAGCCCGAGATGGGCACATCATGCAGCGCACCATGCAGGTCAGCCGTGTGGCCGTACACCTGGGCGTAGCACAGCAGCATGGCAAATACGAGGTACAGTGTTGACGGGAGGTAGTCAAGCACTGAAGGTAACTGCACACGCGTGCCTGCACATCGTTGCCACGCCTGCCCAGCATGCCCTCGCTCACAGTCGTTCATGACTCCTCACTGCACCCGACGCACCTCTGCATTGCTCACAATGCGCGGCAGTGCCGAGCGCGGCATGTGGAACAGCTGCAGGAAGGGCTCGTGCCACTCGCATGTGTTCACATCCATCAACATGGTGCGTGATGCGTTGGACACTGCAAGCATGTAGTTGAACAGGCAAAGGTCGTAGTCGGTAGCATTTATGTAGCAGCGTTCTGCGGTGTTCTGGCGTGTGATTTGCGCAAAACAATCCAGCGATGTTGGGGGGCAGGGATTCATAGCGCACGTGTGTCAAGTTTGACAACCCACCATCGGTCACGTGTATGCCCTTCTCTGCACCGCCCGTGAGCTGGTAAATGAGCCATGAGTCCACGGTACCAAAGCAAGCCACGTCCTCGTCCACTGCGTTCCGCACCGCCTCCACGTTCTCGTACAGCCAGGCAAACTTAAACGCAGAGAAGTAGGTGGATATGGGAAGGCCAGTCACAGGGCGGAAGTAGTCCTGCACACAAAACAGCAGGCAGTGAGGCGTAAGATAATCGGATGCAGCTGGCACTGCAACCATCGCACACGCATTAGAAGTTGCTGTGACTGTAAGATGGTGGGGTCAGGGACAGCTGGTGCAGCATCTACGCAACAGCCCACATGCACATGCTGCCGGCTGGCAGAATCCTTCCCGCCCGGTGCAATCTGCTGCTCAATGTGATGTGCTAAATGTGACCACTCTCTTCCGTGCCCCGTGGCTGCCTTGGTGGACTCAAATGATATCGTTCCTGCCCACCCACTTTGCTCCCCAGCTCCGCTTCCATGCGGTTGCACAGCTCACGGGTGCGCGCATCTAGCCACCTGCGCATTTGCAGACATCGTGCTCAGGTTTATCGTGATGACCTTCAATGTCATCATGGGCTGTGGAGATCCACCCAGGAGTTCTGTCTATAAAGCCGATTGCACCCACACGATGGCGTTGTACAGCGGTTGGCCTGTGTGCTTGTGCCACACCAACGTAGTTTCGCGTTGATTGGTGATGCCTAGCGCCTTTACATTCACTGGGCCCAGCTTGGCCTCGGTCTCCTGGAGTGCAGTAGCACGGCAGGTGCCAGGTAAAGACCGGCGCGCAAATTGAGGGAAGGCATCTTGCCGCTGGCCAGCAGCCCTGGGAATGATGTCATACTCGCATATGTGCCAGTGCGGCACATGTGGCTGATGTGGTCAGTCGTGCTCAGCTAGGAAGGTGTGATCATGCGGATGGCAGCTGCATGACAGATCTGGCAGCTACATGCGGCACCAGCTGTGTCGAGGGGTGTTCTGGTGCATGCCGTCTGCGCTCACCGCTAGCGCTTTGGTAAGACACTCCTTCACTGAGAGCCAGATCTCCAAGGGGTCATGTTCGCACCACCTGCATGCATGCACAGGGGGGACGCGCTGGATGCGGGCTGTTGCAGTCAGTATGCAAGCATGCATGTTGCCCATTGGAGCGAAACGCACCCGGGCTGCGGATAATGCTGCGTGAAGCTGACTTGGTGGTATGCAACTGGTGCGAAGTTGGCGCACTCGAAAAAGTAGACGCGAGTTGACTGAGTGCCTTGATCCACTGCAACGACAACATCAGTACCGGACATGGTCGCTGACCAGCTGCAGGATGCACTAACGGGTCTGAAGGGAAGTCCAGGTCAGCTCATCGTTTACCCGAGTTCAGTGAGAGCACGTGGGATCACTGCTCGTGCTCGTTTTCATCATGTCTTATCATGATCATCCTGCTGTCACCAGCAAAAACCCTCAATGAAACTCCTGCAGTGCCTGATAAGCCTGCAGCAACAGACCCGCAATTTCCCGACGAAACCAAACGTCTGGTCTTAGTCCTGAAGGATCTGAGCGCTGAGAAGTTGAAGTCCGTGTTAAAGGATGTGTCAGCAGCAATCGCCAGGTATGTTGCATCCTACACCAGATTGTGGTTAAGCTGGAGGCAGGGTTGTTATGTGCTTGCTACTGCATGCCATACTGTTCATGGGCTGCAAAAGGTCTAATTTAATCATGCAGCTGTTGATGTGCTGCCACAGCCTGAATGTGGAGCGCTACAAGCGATTTGATGTGCAGCCATCGAAGCAGTGCGTTCTTGCATATGACGGGCCGGCCTACAAGGGCCTGAAGGTGAGTCCAGTGGCCACCAGAGTCAGTCCGGCAACAGCCTGCCACAAGCTGCCGCAAGCACTACACACATGGATGTGCAGATCTCAGCTCGTCACAACCCTGTTTGGTGGCCATGATGAGTTTTAATGATGGCCGCAGGCTGACACCCTGAGCCATGAGCAGCTTGGCTTTGCACAGCAGCACCTGCGAATCCTCAGTGGCCTCTATGGTGTGCTACGTCCATTGGATGCCATCAAGCCGTACAGGTGTGGTACACGCCGAGATTGTTGATCAAGTCATGTGTGATGCATGCTCTGGCAAGGGTTATGCAGCTTGTTTCAGGGTTTGGCTGGCTCGTGACACATGGATGATGAATCTGCATGTGATGAAGAGGTTGAACACGCCGTGTGCATCGTCCGTCCACAGGCTCGACATGGGGTGCAAGGTGGCCTGTGGGGACTGCAAGGACCTGTATGCGATGTGGTCGCACAAGGTCACGGCCATGCTGAATGAGGAGCTGGACGCAGTGGCGGCCCAGCACGGCGCAGCAGCTGCATTCATTGTCAACATTGCATCACAGGTTGGTGCATGCCAGCTGTGGTTGATCGTGGCATGCTGGGCGAGATGGAGCATGGGAATAATCGTGCTCATGTTGTCGTGCACCCGGATTTACCAACACAGCCTTTTCTACCGACACTACACGGTATCACAGGAGTACTTCAAGGTGGTGGACACCAAAGCACTACGCCACCCAGTGTACACCATCTCATTTCCTGGGCCTGCGGTGTATGCTAAACAGGTCAGATTCCCTGCAGGAAGATGGATGGTTACACTCCTGATCATCATAACAGAAGCTGCATATGACAGTGGTGCTGTGGCTTGGCAGACCATTCAGTCTCGCAGGCCTCGCAGCACACGCACATGTGCAGCGCTTGATGTTGCCTTCTATGATGCGCTGGCGCATGTGCATATTCCGTACGACCATGCTGCTTGGCAGGCACGCGGCCTCATGGCGCGGTACATCATCACGAATGGCATCACAGAACCTGAGGCACTCAAGGGCTTCACAGGTGTGTGATGTGGTGCACAACTTGTGCAACACAATAAAGTGTATTGTAGGTTTGATATCACACGCTGTGGGGCTCTCACAGACAGGGGTGCCTTTCTCAATTTCTTCTCTATGATGCTGCATGAACAGATCTCACATCGATTGCAACACATGCCACACGCCAGCAGGGGACAGTGGCGAGTATCATTTCGATGCTTCCAGATCCAGCGAGCACGAGTTTGTGTTTGTGCGTGGAGCACCCCAAGTTGCCAAAAAGGCAGCTGGTGTGAAAGTAGCCGGTAGCAAGCGGAAGGCACCAGCAGAACAGCAGGAGGAGGAGCAAGAGCAGCAGGATCATTCCATGTCAACTGCAGCAAGGAAGGAAGGGGAGGAGCAGGGCACTGCGCAGGATGACAAGGATGGTGGTGGGGAGGGCAGGGGACACGCCTGCAAGACCAGGCAGACCGGTAGAGCGCCAGGGCGAAGGGGGAAACAGAGATAACTTGGGCAAGCCCTGCAGTTGATGAGGCAGAGGAGCAGATGGGGAAGCCATTGGCCCAGGAGGTGGTTAGGTGGTTGGTGGCGCTTTGTTGGAGCACTCCGCACCCTGCGTATAATGTAGCGACCACATCAATAGAGGCTGACAGCATGTGTTGAAGCACACATCGGCCAGCTCGAAGGATTCCAAGTGCCGACAGAAGGATGTCGCAGGTGAGGTTGAGCAGATATTGTAATTATATGTAGGTTTTTCTGCGCCGTGCGTGCTGCGATGTTTGGGTAGAAGCCTGACACTGTGGCATACATGAAGAACCCGTTGGTCACTGCGCACTGCGCTATTCAATGCAACGACGTGTCTTGTTCGTTCCCAGGGCCCGCTTGTCATTTGATCATGCATACTGTGCATGAGAGCGTGTGCATGGCAGCTTGATAACTTAATGGTGTACATGTGGGTGGCCGCAGGAAGGCGAGCCCATGCCAGATGCTCCCATTGAGGAAGCCCAGGCAGCTGACGAGGCCACGGCAGCAGAGGAAGCACCTGCGGATGTAGAGCAGGGCCACGATAACGCCGTACCACCTGCAGAGCCAGGCACGCCAGTAACAGCCGAGGATGTGGTGCAAGCTGATGCTGCAGTTATGGGGGAGGCAGCTGCTGCTGATCGTGGAGAGCCAGCTGCAACAGAGGACCTGCCTGATTCTAAAGAAGAAGAGCCACCATCTGCATCAGCAGAGGAAGGCAATGCTGATGAGCAAGTGCCAGCCACAGCCCCTCCCGCCGATGAAGTCACGGTTGATGCAACAAGAGATGCTGGGCCTGTAGCAGAAGAGGCAGCAGCAACCTCTGCAGACGGGCATGATGCAGCATCTGCTCAGGAACAGGAGCAGCCAGCTGCTCCTGCAACCGAGGAAGCAGGTGCCCAGGGTGCAGTGCAGCCTCCTGTGGTTGATGAGGGGCAGCAGGCAGCGGCTGACGAGGCTGTGGCAGAGTTGCCTGCAGCGGTGCCTGCGGCAGAGTTGCTTGCGGCTGGTGCGGCGACAGCTGAAGCCGGCACCGCACCTCTGCACGAGGTGGGTGCAGCAGCAGGTGCCTCAGCCGAAGAAGTGCTGGCAGCAGCAGAAGAACCAGCCATCCCAGTAGCGGAGCAGCCTGCAGTGGAGGAGGATGCACCAGCCCCTGTTGTGGCAGAGCCCCATGTGACCTCAGCTCCAGATATGCAGGCAGTTGTGACGCAGCACATGGTGGAGGCCCCAGCCCCTGCCGCTGAGCCAACAACAGCAGAATCACTTGAGGAGGTGACACCTGCAGAGCCAGTGCCCCACCCTGTTGCAGAAGACTTGCCCACACGTGCTGCATCGCGACCGCTGTCACCTGCTCAGCCACAGCCACCGCAGGCACAAGCGCCTGCAGCGGCAGCAGCACCAGCAGCAGACACTTCCGAGCCTGCAACGGTGGCAGTAGTCGATGCAGTCGGTGCGATGGCCATACAGCCACCCCCTTGTGTGCCTGCAGCCGCACCGCCCGCACAGCTATCACCCCGCACGCTATGGGAGCGTGCATATGGACCTGTGGATGAAGGCCTCTCAGGCACCTACCCGCTGCCACCTGCCCCTGCCCAAGGGCCCCCCACCACGCTGGGCTATGACCAGCAGATGGGTGCCATGATGATCGCAAGCGAAACGTTTGCAGGAGATTTGTCACGTGCACGCAAGCGGGATGGCGGCATGCCCCTCGCACGCGGCGACAGGTTCGTGGGGCAGCTGGGCCATGTGTGCACATGGGATGGGCAGCGTGTGCGCGGGTGAGTGGGGTGCAGCACCAGAAAGCTGGGGTGGGGGATTGTCATGAGGACTGGAGCAGTACATTTCAGCCACATGACATGAACGGTGTAGGCTGTACAAGCTGGCACTGGTGAGCCTTTTATTGTACCAAACACGGGTGACAAACTGGCTGCTTGTAGCATGGTGTGCCATAGCCTGTAGGGAGGAGTTGAAGCACGAACTGTTGCCTCAGTGCCGGGACGTGTGCACATTTGTATGTGCTAGTCAGACTGTTTCAGTGATCGGACACACACCCGTGTAACATTTATGTGCACTGATTGGCACTCACAACACGGCAGCCATCCACATCTCCTGCAGCCCGGTTCAACCCGCAGTAGCACATGCACTGCCAACACTGCATGTGCACCTCTGTGCGCCTGCCCGACCTTGCATCGTCAACACGGGGCATCCGCTGGGTCTAGTCGAGGCCATGTCTGCACAGATCACGGGGGTCCTAATCTCCACCCTGATATCCTACATCCGACGGTTGAGAGGTGATGCAGCATCTGCTTTGGCCCAAGCGTCAGCCATCAGGGCCCAGAAGCCCTCCACATCTATCTTTTGGGTCACGAAGCAGTTGGTTGGCCGGCCTGTCTGGTTCCAAATGTCACACACAGTCTGACCAGCTGACAAGGGGGATACAGTTTCAATGTCCACTCGCATCTCGCGTCCCTGTATGCATGAGGCAAAAAGTTGACGCTGGCTTGGTGTATATCAGCTGGGGTGCTCTGACGCGTACAGGTGCAAGACAGCAGCAGTGCGGACGCTGCAACCCATTCAGCACCTTGGACGCTGCTCACAGCTATGCACGCACCTGGAAAAGGGATGGATCCGCTACAAAAGCAACTGCGCATGGATCATGTAGCGGTGGGTCTTGAAAATGGAACACTTCCCGGTATGTGTCCTGCATGTGGCAGCACAGCATGCTCACCCGCAAATCACACACAGCATGCACAACACCATTCTCAAGGTGTTCGGCATATCCTCTACAGGTTGACGACGTTGTGTGCAGCTTGCGTTGTATGTTCAGGATGAATGCGTGGCTGTTATCTTAGGAAGGACGCACCAACTGCCAGCAGGACCTGAAGGTGCCGTGGGCATGTGCATTTTTTTGTGATGTGTATCCATCAGTGCCTGCCCACCTTGAAGAACAGCAGCAGCTGCTCCATTGCACATCTGAACTGCGAGGGCTTGTGGCGTTCCACTGCTGTAGGGCCAGGTTCGCCCACCCGCCGCCGCTCCCCTCGCACCACCTCCAGCACCTCAGGGGTCACCAGCACAGTGTGTGTGACCTGCGCACGCACCGGGTGCATTTGCAGACATACACACATATTTCACTGCCAAGCTGCAGGGTGTTACAGGCGCAGAGTGCATGCAGGGCGCATCATGCCTGCCTGCCTGCATACCTAGCCATGCCCTTGTGCCATGATCATGGTCGCAGCCCGGTTCCCCTTCGTGTGTGCATGCATACGCCCACACACCTCTAGCGGCACCATCGTCAGAGGCACACCGCTGTTGAACACCAGTGCTGCAGCCTCAGGGTCTGTCTGGATGTTGAACTCAACCACTGGCCCCTGAACCACACAGGACAGTGCAGTGCAGGACAGTGCGGTACAGCACTCAGAGCACAACTGACTGCTGTGTCAATTACCACCACAGGCACACAAGCCAGAATGGAATACACGCAGCTGTGGCCTTGCTGCTTTGCGGAACCGACAGCACGATGCAAGCTGCCTGTGCAGACGGCAACATGGTGCATGGTGCCATGTGCGTGGAAATACAGTACAGTTTACTTGCCGTGTTGCCTATGCCTGCTGCACCCCCCATGAGTACAAGCTCCATGCAGGGGATGAGCTCAGGGTATAGGGCCAGCAGCAGCGCAGCATTAGTGAGGCACCCAGTGCACACCAACCTGCGCGAGGCACGTATGTTGGTTGAGCACCATAGGTGTCGTCCAGAAGTGCACCATAAGTGTCGCTCATTGCATTGCCTAAGTGCCTGGGTGTTGCACTATATTGCATTGCCTAAGTGCTTGCAACTGATTTTTTGCACAATGCATGGCCTCCTGCTACCGCGCTGTAACACACACCGCAAAATAGACCCAAATGGCAAGCTCATGGCACCAGTATATGTCGTACCAGATGCGCTGCGCACCGCCCAGCGCCTCCCATTGAGCCTGGATTGCCTCTGCCATAGCAACGACTGCCTTGCTCGTGCTGGGCTCGTGGGGGCTTGGTGGAAGCAGCGGCCCGCCTCTGCGAGTGCGTGTGTGAGCACAGGTATGTGGTGCTTCAGGTGCGGCGCACCATACGCCCGCATACAGCTGAGGGTGGAGGCCACATGAGGCCTGGCCGGCAGCTCTGCAGCTGTGCATGTCCCATGGCATGGGAAGCAAGCTGAATGGCCATCTGTGAAGGCACCAGCTGTCAGCTGGCCATGCATGCCAGACCCTGTGCCTTGTGCAAAGCACGCCACCAGCTGCTGCCTTGCATAGTCCATGCTTGCACAGGAAAGACTAAGTGTGTTGCCAGGTGGAAACGCACTGTGGGCCATCCAGGCCTGAGTCCCCATGAATCTCGGGGCACAGCAAGGGCACTGGCCGCAGCAGTGGCTTGGAGGCACCAGGCACAACACCTACATTTGCATGCAAGTACCGTATGTAGGGGACCACAGCCATGATGGAATGCGTCGTGCTGTACTGTCTGTGATAGCTGATCATAGGTCTTGTGGATGATCCTAGGGAGTGGTGAGTGTATGCCTTGTGGCTGGGAGCTGCTGCTGCATGGCGAACTCAGCACATGCCACACGGAGGATAATTTCTGGTGCAGCCATTCAAAAAGCAACTGGGGACATGATATGCGGTGGGAGTGATTACCATGTGGTTACCGTGCTTGCACAAAGGCATGCACACACTCACGAATGTGCCCCAGCCCTGCAGCATGCAGTACATCCATCGCGTTGCCTGTGACCTTCGACAGTGTCTGATTCCCAGCAACAGTCGACACACCCAGAAGGTGCAGGCGTGGATGATAACCTGCAAGTTTGTTGGGGTACGGTGACGTTGCGCCATGCAGGATGCCGGGTGCGGCCAACCATGGGAGCCGTGCTATGAATTGATGGCATGCTGGTGCATGATGCAGTTGTTTGATGACATAGCTTCGCCACTGGCATGGGAGCCATGCCTATTAGACGATGATTGCAATGCAGTATGCATGGTGCACATGTGATCACCAGAGCACTTACCCGCTAGGATGATAGCCATGCAATCGTCATGTCCAGGGTCGCAATCTAGCCATATATAGCGTTTCTCTCCATCGCCATCGCTTGCCATAGTGGTTAAAATCGCCAGTGCTATGCACGTGCACCCAGATTCCAATTTTGCAAGGCACAATACAAGAATGCAAAGTTCAGCTTTATGTTCTCCGATCCTTTTATGACAAAGATTGTTCGGCAGTACAGGTTTCGCAGGACAATACAGAATTCATTGCAACAGCTGGTGAGGCGTTTCATCAGGACACATGTATTGATAAGCATCATTCAACAGTGGACTTGGTTGGAGTCTAGGCAACCAAAGGCAACTAAAGGCAACACAGTTCTTCTATGCTTCGCGATCTTGTCGTTCTTATAGAAAAATTGTGAAACGTCGATGGCGTGAGAAGGCTACTTGAGTTGCCCTTGTCAACAAGGTGGGTCTTGTGCTGCTGCTCTTATTGCAGATTGGTACAATTCAGGTTCTGAGACATGGCCTGGCTTTTGACCTCCAACTGGCATGCGCCATTGTTAGGCGAGAGCGGGAGTGTTGCTTCGATCATGCTTGCCTGAGCGCTGCCAGGACGTAATGACTGCACAACATGACATTAGCAGCCAGTGTACCCAACCCGCTGGCAGCGCGCGGCTGGCTGCCACATGCCTCATCTGCCGCGGCCTACTCTGCTGCGATGAGCTGCAGCGTGCGCCGGTACACGCATACCGCGCGGCCCAGGTCCGTGATGGACAACCGCTCATTCAGGCCGTGCACGCGCTCCCCGTCCCCAGCAGTGCGGTTGGCGCCTGTGGCGGAGTGCAGCAAAAGACCCAAGTGCCAGAGTGATGAGGAGGGGGCTGCAAGCTTCAGGCTACATGAGGGCATGCACTTGAAGGGCACATGCATTGTGGGAGGGGTGTGGCGCAGGCAACAGAGGGGAGCACATGGGCGTGTGTGTAGTGTGTGCTGCATATATGGGTGCAGGCGATACACACCTGTGGGCGCAAAGCGCAGTACCCCATGGCGGGACATCTTGATGTAGTGCTTGCTGTCTGTGCCGCCCGTGAGCAGGAAAGGGGCTACAGCCACAGGCTGGCCATCAAACACCCAGTTCTCCTGCATCACGTTGATCGGTGGGCACCACAGTGAGCAAGGCACAACCCCCGCAGATACAGAGGGTACAATAGCTCCACCGCATGAGCTGCACATGAAGCACCTCCAGCGGGAGCATCAGCTGCCTCTACCAAGCTTGCATTTTAATTGCAGCTTGGCACACATGTAGGAACATGCACACATGGACTCCATGCAAGAACATTCAGACACATGCAACAACAACCTCATGGTGTCCTGCCGCCCCTGACCTGCAGCGCGCGCTTGACAGCTGCAAAGTGGCGGCCAGAGGCGGTGGTCACAGGTGTGGCCCGCGCCTCGTCATCTGTGCCGTTGGGGCGAACAGGCGTGAAGGACACGAAGGGCAGCAGCCTGCGCGAGCCGTGGGGAAACACACACACACACACACATGTGCGCGTGCACACCATGGCACGCTGTATGGCAGTGGTGGCGCTCCATGGGTGACCTCATACATCACTGCATGTATGACACATTGATGAGGAAGTTCATCTCTGGACTCCTTTTGGGACCATAGGAGCTGAGGTGTCAGCTTTGGTCCTCCTCACAACCCACTCCTGCCAGCACACTTCATTCCTTTGATTGCCTGCGCTTCTTACTCTGGCCCAATGACATCCCTCAGGTACGTCATCACTCCGTCCACGGTGTCCCCCGGCAGCAGCCTGAAGTTGATGTTGATGGTGACAGAGGGCGGCAGCACATTGTCGCCCACATATGCCTGCAGACCTGTAACTGCAGCCGTGGTGCGCGCCTGTGGAGGGGAGTGTTGGTGGACAAGGGGTTGGTGCGAGTGCATAATGGGCTGGGTGACACTGACTCCACTGGACGTGGTGACAGCATGTGTTCAAGGCCGCTGCTGCCCACAGTTGCACATCGTGTCTGGAGGCGTGCGTGTTGCTTGGCCACCGCCACAGCCGCGACAGCTGCACCAGTAATGGCTACACTACAGAAACGCAGCGGCAGTGGTCACACCAGTGCTGCCGTATACGCAGTGTCTTTCAGGAGGTGGGCGTCCAGGATGCGCGCCGCGTACTCGGGGCGCTCAGGGTCCGAGAAGAGCGCGCGCAGCCACGCTGCATGACAACATCCATGCATGCATGCACGCACACAGCCCACCTTCACATGTGCGTGACCACCGCAAGCACTGGCACCTGAGCTCCAGCTCTCTGAGACGCTCCAAAACCCAGGCCTGGTAAGATGCTTACCAGGGGAGATCATAGCCACAGATTGTGCTGTCTATGTGTGCTGTCTGTGGTGTAGAAAGAATAGGTGCACCCAAGAACAAGGTTTCGCAAGCCCCTGCATCATCACAGGACGCGCGTCAGAGCGACGGGAGCGACACCCACGTGTGTCCACCAGGGGTGCAAGGGCCTTGAGGAAGTCGGTGACGGGGGCCACCAGAGCACCAGGCGGAGGCCTTGCATCCAATGCAGTCAGCAGCTGGCCAGCCAGGGCGGGCGCAGAGGTGTGGTCGATAGGGGGCACACTAGAGTGGCCGCCCTTGGACGTGATGCGCACCTGACAAACAGGGGTGTTCCGAAGCAGTGCAGCAGATGAGCCAGGATGACACTTAACAAGAAGATGCCGCAGGGAAGTGGCACACCAGTCTCGCGATAAGGCTGGCAAGACCAAATGGACCAGATTCCGTGGGCACCCCACTGCTCTGAAGGACTGCTCTGGGCAGGGGCGTAGTGAGAAGTGGCCAGGTGGGATGGTCATACACAAGGTACCGCAAGCACACCTTGACTGAGTAGTACCCCTTCTCTGCTGTGGACACTAGTGCCACAGGCTTCGATGTATAAGGCCGGAAGCCATCCACCTGCAGTGCCCATATTGTGTTCAGAAGTCTCGGACCTGACACCTGTAACATCAGTGGATGGTCTTCAAAGACCTCCATGTTTAGGGTTCGGGGTTCAACTTTTCAGGGCCAAGCAATCAGCGCAACACATGTGCGCCCCAGGTTGTCCTGGACCACTTCCACCCAGCCAGTCATTTGCATGCTTGCAGCACTTCCTGAGACACACGCACCAGCACTGTTGTGCCTTCATCCACCACTGCATCCAGTGTGTGGATGCCTCGCTCACGCAGCAGGGCAGCTGTCACACCTGTGAAAGACGCAATGGGCGCAAGGCACATGGGACCATGAACACCCCTGTAGCTTCTGTCATGGCAGAAAACAGTGGATGGCTCAGTACCGTCTGGAACAAGTGAGTGATGCTCAGGCAATGTGAGGACGGTGCAAGCGTCAACTGATTCAGATTCCACCCATCACGCTGAGCCGCACGCTACCTGCACCCGCGTCACCCCCGACTTCCTCGTCCTGGCCAAACCCGAACAGCACTGTGCGCTGCGGGGACCACCCCTCAGCTAGCAGCAGCTCAGCTGCCTCCAGCAGCCCGGTCACACCAATCTGCGGGGCCATGAGCAGTCAACAACGTCAGGGAGGCAGGGGATGGTGATATGCATGGCACAATTCAAAAAGGTATCCAATACAGACACACAGCTCACGCGACCGGAGCTCTGCAGCATGCACCTTGTGCTGGCAACTTGAGCAGGTTAACATGGCAAGCATGCAGCAGAGCATGAGACGCCTCCTGCGAAGCACATGCTGGCAGGAATGTGCACCCTCCATCCACGATCGCAATCGACAGCAGTTACGCATCACGTCCTGCCTGACACACGCGCCTGGCGTCGTTCCGCACACCTGCCTGTGACCTGACTGGCTGACATACCTTGACATCCAATGCGCCGCGGCCCCAGATGTAGCCTTCAGCCACCTGGCCACTGAACGGCGGGTACGTCTGCAACAGCCACACATGCACACTGGCCATGCCACGCATGCTGCAAGTGCTGCTGAGTGCGCAGCTGCACGAGACAGTGCAGCTATGTGTGAGGTGCCAGCGGCATCACACACAACACACATGCACAATGACAGCGCAACATATGAGAAAAGGAAGGTGCAACCGGTGAATGCGTTAACGGCTACAGAGCCAAACAAAGCTGCACGTATCATCATTGACAGCACGCTCCCACACACAATGCAGTGCATGAGGCCACACATACCCAGTTAGCCTTGGTCTCGTCTGCTACTGGGACCACATCCAGATGGCTGCAAGCAGGCATCAAGCACCCACAGCTGCTAGATGTGAAAGGAAGCGCCCACACATTGCTCGCCTGGCACCTCCAGAATTGCCCCGCCAACTGGTCAAGTTTGAGAGGCACACACGTTTGCGTAAGCACAACACACTGCTTAAAGTAACGCGGCAGCGGTGCGGACCCTGCCGTGAGCAGCAGCCCTTCACCTGATGAACAACACCGGCTCCAGGTCGGGGACTGCGCCAGGCCACGTCAGCAGCAGCGACAAGCCGTCAACCCCTACCGGCTCCACATGCAAGGATGACCACACTGTAGGGTATGCGCTGGCCAGCCACTGCACATGCGAAGCGCAGGTCTGGGTTGCTGTCGACGTTATATAAATGAACATGACGTGTTGTGGGTGGCAGTGGAGGCAGCAGCAGTGGCGGCAGCATCATGCATGTCCCGACATGTGCACATGGCACCCCAAGTGGCACCTGGTGCAGGTCGTGAAATGCCTGGGGCTGAAGCACACGTGCAGGTGTCTTGAGGTCTGACACAGTGAAAAATTGTAGGATGCGTGAGAACCTGAGTGAGCAGGTAGGGATACGCAATGGCATACTGCATATAGAATCCTCAGGGCTCACACCAATGATCAATTGTGATTATGGGGTCATACGCGAGGGTCATACGCGATGAACCGATGTTCGCCTTTGATAAGGTATGAAGTGGTGGCTGCTGCTCATCTCAACGAAGCTTGCTAGGGCAGGCGTCGTCAATCATTCTTGCTAAATTACATGCATGCACCTACACAACAATCTGGTCATGATGCACTCGCATGCCTTCCTCGTGCCACACGTCGACATGTGCACACAGCTGATGTGCACAGCAGCATGGCGTGTATCATGCACACACGAATGCACTGAACCTGGACGTGGCCTTGTGTAGGCCCTCTGTTGTCAGAGGGCAGGTGGTGGAAGATCCCGCAGCATACAGGGCAGCTGCCCCTGAATGATTGAGCACGTGGCGAGGCTGATCAGACTGCAAAAGCGCCGCATGGGCCTGCTCCGTCCTGATGCAGCATAATAAGAGTGCAGCAATCAGTGGTGCAAAAGAGCCACAACGAAATGAAACCCCAAACATCTGGCTGTTTGTGATTCACTGATGGTTAATAAAGTTGGCGCATATAGGGAGGGCGGAGGCAGCACTTCAGATAGACTCTTGTTGAGGCAGGAGTCAAAACCCTAAACCCCGTCAATGTGCAAGGTCATGCAAAACATTCAACTGTAACCTTTTAAATCACACCTTATGGCGTTCCTTCACTTCACTTCACTAACCTCAAAGAAGCGCCACACTGAACGGTCTGATTAATCTTGGGTGTGGAGATCACAACCTGGAACGGGCACCCTGCAGGACGAGGGTTTCAGCCCAGGTGCTCAAAAAAGATTACAGTCTATATGTTCATAAACTGATCGTGCGACCACGGCCTCGAACAGCCGCCCCCAGCACCGTTTTGAGAAACAACAGCAGGCGCTAGCACTGTTGACCTGCTATTATCTTTGTCCTATCCAGCAATACACGTTGATGAGCACTGGACACTTTTTGGGATACTCTCCGTGATAAAAAGCACGTGTCACATGGTCCTTTGAGACAGATCCAGGAGCAGTTGCTCCTCGCACGACGACGCAGCTGTTGAAAATCATCAAGTTCCATGACGGTAGCAGCAGCAGCTGTCAACTGGCGGTAGCAACCTGATGAGCCACTGAGATTCCCCAGGGTATCAACTTATTCCTGCCCGTTCTCCACAACGTGGGCTTGATTTCAAGTGCTGTTGTTATTGACGACGCGTTTGCGCCACCCACTTCTTCTTGATTCCCTTTATTGCAAATATCTGGAGTGCAAACTCGAAGCGCGGAACCCCACGGAAGCAGCTCATCAAGGCACCTGCAAGGGCTTTGATTCAGAGCATCTGCTGCCAGCGCTCCAGGCAAGTAACCACATCACATCGTCAAGGCCGAGGTAGGGTGCGATGGGTGTACCAGGAGCGGGCGCACGCAGGCAGCAGGGCGAGACCTGGCGACAGCGGTTGCGAACTCTCAGCGTCTTGGCTCATCAGGACTGCACTTCCACGCTGGTCCACTGCGGATATGGCCACTGCGCACCCGATGAGCCAGCCAGCATTTGAGCCCCCGCTTGTTGCTTGCCGTGGTTGCAGGGGCCAGCATTCGCCACTTCGTACCTGAGGCTCACCTCAGCAGCACTTCGTCATCGGCAACGGTTGAGCTCGGATGCCTTCAGGTTCTGGTGAAGGGACCGGCTCAGCACCGATGATGCAGCAGCTGTCGCAAGCATCATGCATCACTGCTCCTCGCCGTGTTTCAAGGTAGGTGAATCGAGCTCAGGGTGTCAGCTACCTTGCAGCCTCATGTCCTATCATGGTCATCTGCGTGGCCGCTCTGGCATGACTGATGGCAAAGCTTGCTCCCAAAATGTCATGCTCCATGTAGTGCATCACATGGGATGCGGCATGTGCATCATAAGAGGAGGGGCATGTACAATGCTGCCTGCAGCGAGCCGTTGGTGGGCGAGCCTGAGCAGGCAAGCGGCGAGCCTGTGCCTACAGCAGGACACCGAGTACATGTCCCTGCTCGAGATGTGCATGCAGCCAGCATGGAGGCCACCTCTCTGTCAGTCAAGTCACTCAGTGCCCGAGCACTGAGCACACTACGCCCCTGCTCTGTTGGTGTGGAGGCCCCGGCGATCGTTCTCCCTACAGAGGTTGATTCCGCTGCTGCCCTGCTTGCGCAGCAAGCTGCACTTTGTGACACCGAGGAGACGGAATTCACTGACCTTTCCCCATGGGCCACGCAGCTCACCACGTTGAGCTCCAGCCCCTGTGGCTCGCCTCCGCATCAGGCTGGGGCGTGGCCCGCGGCCATGCCGCATGGCATGCAAGACGGAGTGGCAGACATGAGCGCAGTGTCCCAGGTGTCCCCTGACCCCAGTGCTGCCATGGCTGCTGCCTGTGTGTCCCCATTCCAGAAGGTCTCCAGCAGCAGCAGCAGTGACTTCGGCATGGGTGATGCCACTGGCAACAACAGCAGCGCGGGTGAGAGCTGCCAGGTGCTGCCTCCGGGGTCCCACCGTTGGACCAGCGTCTACGTCAGGAACCTGCCTCCAGGTGTGCGCCAACATGGTGCATGTGTCCATCGCCGCACCTCATGCCGCCACGCATGGCTTGCATGGAATCAAGCATCAGATGCCCGGTTGGCGACTGCAGGCGATGCACTTTTCTAATAGCTTGATGTTTCTTGTTGCAGATGAGAGCGAGCTGTCGCTGTACCGCTTGTTTGCGCCCATCGGAGCAGTACAGAGCTGCAAGGTCATGACGGACCCCATCACTGGGAAGTGCAAGTAAGTGATCACTACCATGCGCATGCGACAGACTCGCTTGCGCATGGAGTTACTTGAGACATAGCTCAGGCCAGAAATGTGCAGATGTGATGTTGAAGTGCTGAGGTGACAGCTGCCATGACATCTTCCTCTGAGCACTGACACTGTTGCTTGCGTGTGCATGCCAGGGGTGTGGGATTTGTCAACTACACGCGCCATGCGGACGCATTGAAGGCGATTCAGAAGCTGGATGGCACGCGTATCGGCCAGGGCCGCGCGCTGCAGGTGGTGCTACAGGCACCTCGTAAGGTCCGCAACGCGGCCAAACAGGACGGTGCAGCTAAGCAGGAAGGAGCCAACAAGGAGCAGGCCGGTGGCAGCAATGGCAATGACAATAAGGCCGCTGGTGCCGCCGGCACTGGTTCTGTGGTGAGTACCGGTGCTGTGTTGGCCCCGGCAAGCAGCAGCAACAACAACAGTGGCAAGGCCACAGCAGCAATAATGCAGGCGGCAAATAATTGGTCACGGCCGCAGCAGCAGCAGCAGCAGCTTTCTATGAGCCTGGACGCTGGTCTGCCGCCTTCGCTGCATTTTGGCACAGGTACAGGAGCTGTGGCTGGCACACAGCACGGCTTTGCGAGGAGCAGCCTGGGTTCTGCTGTTCACCTGCCTGGCACTGCAGTGGTGCTGCCTGGGCACGCCCCCAATGCCCAGCTGCCGGCTATGCTCCCAGCCCAGCAGCAAGTGCAGGTGCAGTGCCTGGCTGGTGGTGGTGGCATGCATGCTAACTTGCTGCAGCAGCTGGAGCTGGGGCAACAGTTGGGGCTGCAGCAGCAGCAGCTGGCGGGTGGCCTGGGACACAATGCTCTGCTGTGCGACCCGGCACACACGCTGGCAGTGCTGTCCAGCCTCCAGGCGTCTGGCGTGATGCCAGCAGGTGGCCAGCTGTTTGGCACCTACGGTTTCGGTGGTGTGCAGATGTGAGGTGGTGTGCTGCAGTGTCTGCATAAACGGCCTGGTGATCCTGGATGGTCATCTAGGGCATGTGTAATATAAGCATAAAGGAGATGGTGAGGGGTCAAGGAGGGTGGAGATAATCATCAACAGGCAGTGGGCGCGACTTCATTACCTACTAGCGTGGCCACAGCATCAGGGGCTTTCTTTCCATTTGCAGGCAAAAGAGAGAGCGTGGCGGATGTAGCAGGGTGGATGCATGGAGCTGTGCCTGGCTTTGAAAACAAGGTCTGCAAGTTGTTTTTTAAGGGGCTATTTATTGATACTAGCATTGCCCCGTTTCCTCACAATTACTTGCGGGCCGTTGAATGCACGATTGCGGGTTGTACGTCTCAACGGTCGTTTTTGTAGTGCAATCCAACCTTTTGATGCGCTCTGTTTCAGTTGGGCTGCTTAGGTGGCTCAGCTTCAGAGCCGCACTTCACGCTTCATCGGCATGCTTTTGAATTCATCTAGCGTGAGAATAGAAGCTGCCAGTTCAGGTTGTTGTGTGGTTGGTGCATCCATAACTCATGTGCATCTCACCTCTGTGCATGCGTGGCGTACAACAAGCGAGTGTCATAGTCATATTGTGCACGGGTCAAGCTCATCGTAGGTTTGAAGGCCATCATAAACTTTCTTCAACAATTTGGTCCTCAGGCCGCGTGCGTATCTAGAAAACAGGTTGGAAAATGTCAAGTGTCATTACTAGAATGCGGTTGCATGCAGTGCTGATCAAAATCGTGGTTATCAGGAGCCATCCTGTTGTGCAAGAGAGAAGAGGAGGCTTCTTTACTGCTGTCTAGTGGCTGTGATGCTGCTGTTCGAAAGGGCTGGCAGCAGGCAAGAATAGCATTAGCCCCGCCTGTGCCTGCACATGCACAAGCAAGCACATGCTTTATGTGCAAGTGACTGGATACAGGTGAGGAAGAAGGTGCCTTTGCGCTGTGTTGCCACAGCGAGGTCGCTTGAACGAGTTGGACATGCTTGTTGGATGTGTTGTTGAGTGTTGGCGTTGCCACAGCATTGCCAGGCCCAGACAATCCATCTGGCCGCTGTACCACCAACAGTTGTGATTGTGGGATTCCCTCGTGCACACGTTGCATCGTGTTGACTTGAATGTGCATGTGATGGGTGTGGTATGCGCTGTGGTATGCACTGTTCTTCTGTGCATCACCTGCACCTGTAGCATTGGAGGCCCCACAACAAGGGCTGTGTTGAGGAAATTGAACGGATAGTGTTCCAAAACTGCCCAGTACTGAACCTGTGTTGTCGTTCGGGTGGGTGACATGGCTCAGGTGTGAGCGAACGCAGTGAGCAACTTGACCGTCATGGTCTGTTACAGTGCAGTAGCTTGGTTGGTTTGCGGCTGTGCGTACTGTGATCCAAGAACTGTTGGTGTTAAAATGCGCCCTGGACTTGGTGCACAGCTGTCAGCCTCTCGCCAGCTCGATGCCCACCAAAGAATGCCGACATCTTCCCACCAAAGAATACACCGCTGGTCAATCGGCAAAGTTTGTGCTTCGCATACTAATTAACATGGAATGATAGTCCTTTGTCGCTCCACTCTGCATCCAGCCGCACTGCATCAAAGCTACCAGATCCCCAGATTCCATCAGTCGTGACCGAAAGCAAACATAATTCAACTTTGACAGCAGTACAGTCAAATACAGACGTACCACGTCGTCTTCTGCCGCCGCCATCCTAACCGCACACATCTGCGCACTAACACCATTCCAGTTGTCCTTATCGGCCCCTCTCAAATCTCAGGTTATGGCTGCACGCCCGTCTGGCCGTTTGAAACATGCACTGTATGTTGCTAGCTTGAACTGGTCGTCCCTGCTGCTGCTGTTGATGTCCTGCCTGCTGCTGCTGCTGCTGCTGCATTTGTCCGGCTGTGACAGCCTCATTTGCTGACGTGCAGGAACGGACTACCTCATCATCAACAACACACACCTGTTGGCCGCTGCATGTTGTCAAGCAGCAGCAGCACAAGGTGCACATTAACTATTGCTGATGGTACCTGAACAACCTGGTAATCAACATGCGATGGAGGCTGCGCGATTCCCTGCATGCTTGATGAGTATTGTCCATGCAAGCTTAGAAGCACCGCCAGAGTCGGAGATTGAGAGCACGGCAGCAGCTCAAATAGCACCTCGACGTGCCGCCGCTTGCAGTGTGCACAATATTGTAGAGCAACGGAAATGTACTGCTTGATGAGCGACCTTTCGGGTTGGGGTTGTCATCCCCTGCTGGAGGCATCTCACGGACCGACGCCTAGAAGGCAGGCATTCACACCTAGCATATGTTGCTGATAAAAAGACTGTTCGTCCGAGCATTGTTTACCATGGCCTTGGAATTATGCTGCAAGGGACGCTAAGACCAACTGCAGCCATAAAGAAAACAGGAAAAGTCTCCAACTGCGACCGGCTGCTATTTCCGTAATTGTTGGGAGCGTGGCGCAAAGGGGCAGCCATCTGTGCTTGCCCCAACCAGCGCAGGTTGGTGCAAGCACGATCCTCATTGCGCGCAGATGGGCTTGGCCAAGGGTGCCTGAGCGGGAACCCTCAGGCACCCGGGAACCTCGGGAACCGTGATCCCCTCAAGTGTGCGGCTTTGCCACTGCTTGCAGCATTTGGCACAGGCACCTGTATGGCTGCTGCCTCCATGCCTCTGTCTGGCCATGATGACATCATCCCTGAATGCGCGCAGGGGGCTTGGAATTGACTCGCCGCCAGCTCTTAAGTGAGCAGCGTGCCCTCAGGAAAAAGAGGTTGGTAATGTGCATACGGAGCCATAACGATACCTGCAAACTGCAGTGCGCGACAAATGCTATGCCATGCCGTTTCATACACCGTGCGCCACGATTGATGTAAACGCGGTGCTTGACGTCGTTAGACGCTGCCAGAATGTGTGCAAGTACACTCCAAGCCACCACCATACATTGATTCCCGCAGAACATCGTTACTGTGGCATGCTTGCTTTGAACATCCACAACGGGCATGTGTCTACTGTTATAGAGCTGCGTGTAGGTTCTGGAGGGAGCTGACGGCGGAACTGTACAGGCCGATGTACATGTTCACCCCCAACGCGGCCCAGATACTCGAGGGCGCTGCACCCACTGGTGCTGCTGCCGGCTATGGCCAGCAGCAGCAGCAGCAGCAGCAACAAGCTCATCACATGCAGATGCACCAACGCACGTTGCAGCAGCGTCACAGCAACGCTGGCACCGGTCCTGGCTTCCAACTGCAGCACCTGCAGCCGCAGCAGCATGGCATGCGTGGAGGCCAGGCACTTATGCCGACAGCCTTTCTGAGCCAGCCACAAATCATGCCGGTTGACCCCCCAAGCTCATGGTCAGGTAATGGTCCGCACGTGCTGGCTTCCACCCAGCAGCAGGGATGGGTCCTTGACAATGTGCTGGGCCCACATTTGCCACATGCCACTCCTGGAATGCCACTGTTCCATGGTTCCTTGGAGCTGGGCAGCTTGAATGATGAACAGGTGCGGGTCAAAGCAATCAGTGAGGTTCTCAGCATTCGCAGAAGTATGCATGCTATGGTGGTGAGATGGTATCTTGCGGTTTTGCTGCATTGGCCCAGTGCTGTACATGCAGTATGGCTTACATTCTTATAGTCTGGCAGTGTCCAGCATGCCTGGACGACTGACCAACTGACTGACCTGTGCGGTGGCGTTTCTGCGCATGGTTGCAGTTGCAACTAATGATGGATGCCCAGGCCCGTGACAACCCCTTCACCCGCGCCAGTGCTGATGCACAGCTGGTGCATGCCCCGCATGTGGGACCTACGTTCCAGCAGACACCTGCACCCAACATGGGCTTGCCCTCCGTGCCGCATGGCACCCGATTGGGTGCTCACAGCGTGCCTGTGATGCGGCCTGACCCCATCAACGTGGACGCCCTCACGCTGCTGCTGACCCAGCAAGGCAACCCCAGCCCCCAGCACCCATCTATTGGCTCCGCCTCTGCAAGCGGCCTAGGCGGCGATGCTTTGCCGCTTGGCAGCCCCTCACCACACCTGGCTCAGAAGCTGTTGCAGCTGCAGGGCATGGCACGCAGGCCACAGCAGGTGGCCCAGGGCCAGATCCAGTCACTCCAGCCCATGCTTGCTTGCATGCCTGCTGCCAACACCATGAGCATCAACTCGCTGGAGCTTGGGGCCACGGGTAACAGCGGCGCAGGCAGCTTGTTGCACTTTGCAATCAATGGCGTCCCCAGCGGGGCGGGCTCTGCTTCCGGGGACGACACACCGGCAGGTGCACACGCGACACAGGACGCATATGATGTGGGCCCAAACTCTGCGCCAGGCATCGTAGCTGCTGCCATGGGCGCCACAGCGTCAGCGCCCAACCCTGATGTGTCCACCAGCGTGTACGTCAAAAACCTGCCACCTGAAGAGGACGAACTGTCGCTGTACAGGCAAGCCATGCTGCGCTGTATTGTACTGCTTTGCTGCAAGTGTGGTCCATTCATGTGGAACAGGTGTGATGCACATGGATCATCAACAAAGCACAGGACCTGTGGCACCAGTATGTAGCATGGGTCATTCACAAACCCCAGGCATACCGGTCTCGTGCCACTGCAGGAAATTTGCGCCCATCGGGGCGGTGCTGTCCTGCAGAATCCTGGCTGACCCTGCCACTGGCCACTGCCGCGGTGTGGGGTTTGTCAACTATGCCACCCAGGCAGAGGCACTGAAAGCTATTCAGAAGCTGAATGGGGCACGAATCGGCCCCGGCCGCGTGATGCATGTGGTGCTGCAGGCCCCGCGCGCGGTGCGTGCCGCCAACGCGAACGCTGCGGCCGCGGCCAGTGCTGCTGCGGTAGCTGCTGCTCAATCTGCAATGCCAGGCTCCCCTAGTGCGCAGCAGGTGGCTGCCTTGGCTGTAGCGGGTACCCCAGCGGTTGGAAACTAGGGTGCCCACTGCTGTTGAATACATCGCCCTCTGTGATGTTCAGGGGCATTCTATCTTTGCTGTCAAGCTTGCGTTGTTTCCAACGCTCATTTTGCGCTGGCTTATGTGCCTCCTCAGCTGACTCAATGTCATGCATGCTGCTCTTACAGCCTGGGTGCTGCTGTTGCAAGCATGGCACCTCAGTGCGAGGCTAGCTTTGGTCAGATGCGTCACGTAGGATCCACGCGCTGATGGGCTGACTAGATTGAACCAAAAAGAACGGAATCCCATCCCTGATCAACTCAACACTGTGGCAGCACCCATTGGTTTCTTTTATTCATGGACCTCCTTGCGTTTGTGAAGGGATACCTACCTTGGCACTTGGCGGACTGCAAGGTTCCAGGCGCAATGCTGCTTTTGCACACACACTGAACCAGTTGAGTGCATCTGCTATGATAACTGTGTGTGCAACCTGTAGGTTGTCAGCAGTTGTGTTTCAGTTCAGACATCAAGCATATGATAATATGTGTGCTTGCGTGGTCTGTTGCCACCGCACAGCTGCATCCCACCGACGAGCGCTTGTTGGTTTCAGCGCGTGTGCGTTGGTGGACAGCAGTTGCGTGCAGTTCTGCTGTGAGGAGTGAACAGCTGGGGCACTCGAATCGTTTTCACTTGTTTCTTTTCACATGCTTGGGGCTGCTTGACAGTCAACCTGGAGCATGACACCTGGGTCTTAAATGAAAGACGGCTTCCACCAATTGAGGACACATTGCATTTTATTGCACCCTGTGTCAGAACATTGTGTGTGACGCGCTGGTGGTCATCATGCGATTTGAATAATGATTGCCCTCTGTTTCTGCCATGCATCAGCAGGCTGGCGTGAGCAAACCCTTTCTTCTCTGGCTTGTGTTTGCTTGGTGCTTGATTGCGCCTGGCCTCTGACACATGCTTGTGCGTGGCTGTGGCATGTGCGAAGATAACATGCTCAGAGTTTCTGGTAGCATCCTTTTCATGCAAGAAATAAGCAGTCTTTTGCTTGCTTGGGGTTGTGCAGTGCTCATTCAACAAAGAGTGGTGACCGCTGTGGTGGTGGTGTGATGTGATGTGATGTGATGTGATGTGATGTGATGTGGTGATAGCTCAGAGTTACATTACGGCTACGAACATGAACAACTCAGGACGACCTGGCTCCTGGTGTCCATCACATGGTTTCTTGACAGCTCTTATGGTTCACGCATGAAGTATTCCTCAGAGAAACTTCACCACAAAAGTGGGATTCAGAGGAATAACAGGAGTGCAGCGCATGCTGACGATTGTTGCTTCATTAGGAACCATGTGGCTGCAATTGGATGAGCACAGGTTTGCTGGATGCCTCTGTCACTCGACGTCCTTGCGTTGGTGCGGCACTGCTTTTGGAGCACGGCTCATGACAGCGTGCCATGTGTCATGGAAAGTAATCATTGTGCCGCACGTTGGGAGTGAGTAGTACTGCTGGGGGCTGACACCTGACCCAGATGCTGGTGTGTTGCACGTTGCCTTGCCCAGCTGCCATGAAATTATCCAGGGGGCCCCCACTGGCCAAAGGTTGTAGGGTTGTCATGTTGATGGAACGCCGGCTGCTTTACAGCAAATGCAGGAGCGCTGCTGGCGCTGGATGCAGTTGTGGCTTGATCTTCATTGGAAGGAACAAGGAAGATTGGTGCTGGAATGGAATGGAAACAGTGCGGCATGCACTGCCGGACATACACCCCTGTGGGCGGTGTCCATCGGCCACCCAGTCTATGCGCAACGTATGGAACAAGTTCAGTATTGCTTGGATCATTTTGTCAGCAGAATGCGTCCTGAGCTGCTGATTTGTGTAACTGCACCATCCAAATGTACTGGGTCTTCCTCCTCTTATCATGTTCTTCTACTTGGAAGCAAGCTCGCAAGCAGGAAAATAGTCAGTGCTATGAGACCCTTTCAGCAAGCAAACAAGAGTCCCACACAGCTCCTCCTCCTTGCTCGCTGCCTAGTTTGCGCGCCTGTTGGGCTGCGGTGCAGGTGCGCTCCCGGGTGACATGCTGGTGACATGCTGCTGCCGTGGGCCAGCCCTGCAGCAAGGGAGGGCCGGGCGTGTGGCTGCGCTGTATCCAGCGCTGGCCCCCCACCACTGCCAGCTCACTATGGCAGGCTAACGCCGGTGCTGCTGGATGTCAGGCATGAGCACGCTGCTGTCAAGTGCTGAGGCGGCTGCTACTGGAGCGGCAGCAACTGTGCAAGGGCGTGTGACAGCAGCAGCAGGGTCGGTGTCATGGCTCATGCAGGTGTGCAGGCCAGCTGCAGGGTATGCCGTGTCCCCGCATATTGCAGCGTTGTAGAGCAGGAGGGGGGCGGTACCAGCAGTACCATCAGAACCGATGCTGCGGTTGCCAGCTGCGAGCTGCGACGAGGGAGGTTGGTGTGGCAGTGCGCCATGCACAACCACCGCACAGCTGTTGTGTGCTCCCCTGGAGTGTGGCCCA
Source organism: Haematococcus sp. NG2 (assembly GCA_004335575.1). Classification (NCBI taxonomy): domain Eukaryota; kingdom Viridiplantae; phylum Chlorophyta; class Chlorophyceae; order Chlamydomonadales; family Haematococcaceae; genus Haematococcus; species Haematococcus sp. NG2. The sequence continues at coordinate 3,404,059 of QAXD01000013.1, read as the reverse complement.
CCTGCTGTTCCAGGACTGACAAGACAGCCGGTAGAGCCAAATAGAGCACTGAGCCCGGTTCGCGCACCCGCACAGGGAAGGCACTGGCTGTTACTGGAGCTGAGGGGCCGCAAGGGGTGCCGGAGCATAAATTGAAAATGAAAATTATGCTGTAGAACTGTTGAATATGGACAGCGAGGTTGCTGAGTACAACGGGCTTTCACTGAGATCAAAAAGCTGCTGCAGGTTCTGCTGCAGCCGCTGCATGGACGTGGTGGCAGAGGTTGGCGTGGCCTGCAGGTGGTGCGGATGCCACCGGTGAACAACTTCGTATGCCACGCATGCGTGCAGGGCAGTACTTACTAAATAGGGGTCGAGCTGTACAGGTCCCTGCTTCTGTTTGAGGTACAGCTAGTGCGGCACCACGTGGTGTCCCATGATGCTGTACTGTGCTGTGAGCCTGTGACACAGCCGTTGCTGTGGGACCAAGAATGCCGTGGTCCTTGGAGCCGCGGTACACAGGACCATGGCTTCTGCTGCCACCAGCCACATGGGGCGGCTTGTCCAGGTTGCTGCGGTCCGTGGCAGTACGGATGAGCAGCGATATAAAACAGGCAGAAGACCTGGGCCCTGGGTTGTGTGGTTGCTCAGGAGTGTGCATGGCCGTTCAATCAGTCTGCTTCCTGCACGGCACACATTGTGCCATCAGGGCTCACAACCTGCTGTTCATGCACAGTAGGTTGAGGAACAACTCTGATACAGCTGCATGCGGACCAGGCCGTGCCCCAGGCCACCTGCCGCTGGGATGGAGTGCGTGGGCGCCTGCCGACCAGGGGTGCAGCTGTGCTGTTGCCGGTGATGTCGGGTGCAATGCTCGCGCTGCCGCTGAGGCTGCGTGCCTCTGCCGCCAGATCTGGGCATATTGCGCACGACCATCCCACTTGTAGCACCTCGGCCCCAGCAGCAGTGCTGGGCCGTGTGATCGCGCTATCGCCGCTCAGTGTATCGCCTGCTGCACCACCGACCTGTACCGCTGCCAAGCGGGATGTGCAAGCTACCCAGGTCCAACACGTGCTGTCTTACATCGCGCACGAGTGAGATGTGGCTGCGGTGTAGGGGCAGGGGGAGATACACCAAGGGGGGTACAGGAATTGAGGACTGCCGTGTCTGACATGCGTACAGCAGCCCATTGATCAGGTCAACTCCTGGGGGCATCGGCGGTGCAGCAGGGCATTGCTAGGCTGTGTGTTGAAGATATTGGTTTCAGGGCTGGTGGGTGGGGCAAGGGCAGCTGCTGGTGGGTCTGCATGGGTTGCAACAGGTACTTCAGCTGCTGCAGGCTCAGCGCCTCAGCCCCGCAGCCTCAATGGGATTGGCGCAGGTCCCAGTCGACCGGTATTCAAGATTGCTGACAAACTGTTGTGACTTCTGCATTTCTTGATGGACCTGTGGCACTCATACTGCATGTGCTCAGCTCTCTGGCATCCGCGATGCCACCTTTGCCTCCAAGGTCGAGCGTTTGCACCTGAATGGTCGCTTCGCCATGATGGTGGTTGTAAAGAGGTTTACCACATCAGTGGTGCAGAAAGATTATTTGCTGAAATTGATGGGTAACTCCCTGTGATTCCCCTGGCAGCATACGTACCTTACGGCAGCTGCAACAATGTGAAGACTGAGATCTGTACATGATCACTTCAGCTGAGATTTGAAAGTGCACACTGCATGCAGGAACAGGGGCCCTCATGCATGCGTCCAGCTTTTAAGGAGCATCAGAATCAGCAATGATGTAGACTCTGTTTTGCTCTCAGATGTTTTGGACGCTCAAGGCTCTGTGTACAGAGGCTCTGGAGTAGTGGCTCTGGACGCCCAGGGCCTCAACCCTAAGCCCTAACAGCTCTAACCTGAAAACCAGCTCGATCCCGACAAGTCGCCAGGAATTGCAAACTGCCGTGCAGACATGGAAGAATGACTGCATTCGCAATCGGACATCGTTGCGCCCAGACGGGACTTGAACGGAAGATAAGCAGCAGTTATTTGTAACAGCGATTAGCTACACTTAGTTAGCTGGTGGTTTGTGACTGTCAGTTCCAACATGGGCTCGGGACCAGAAAGAACCCCGCTGCTGGAAAAACAGCATCAGCTACCAGCAAAGAAATCTACGTTGCTGACAGTGTGTCCATACATCTTGGGTATGTGGTGGCCGCTGGGTTGCCTGAGGATTTGTGACAGCCGCAGGCGGCGCTGCTGTGGGACATCGGTTGCTTACAATTTGTGTATAATCGGTTCCGGAAGCAGCTTGGCCACGCCAGCATGGCGTGATTGGCATGGCACATGGCTCAGTAAACGTGCCCTTTACATGCAGGTAACGAGCTGTGCGAGCGCCTGGCATACTATGGGCTGGCGACAAATCTCGTTACCTACATCACGCGCGTGATGGGCGGGGATCCCGCGTTTGCGGCCATCTTGGTAAGGGTGCATGTGCACGCAGCATGCAGCTGTCATCCAGCCCAGGTCGCCACAGCACAGTCCTGCATATGCAACATGCTGACCTATGTTGGCACCTTGAGGCCTTGCGGTAGCGGAAGGCACACCTCTGGCATGCCCCACAATCGCGAGTATGCGCGCTGCCCTTAACCCATTACCCCCATGCGCGATGCGCATGCCCAACATCTGCATGTGCACGCAACAGGTTGCCGTGTTTGAGGGCACATGCTACACCACACCTATCATCGGTGCTCTGCTCGCCGACAGCATGTGGGGCCGGTACAAGACCATCATGGTCTTCTCCATCATCTACCTCATGGTGGGTGCAACGATGTGCAGCCAGGCAGCCAACCATCCACGCCAATGTCTGGGTTATAGCAGCCATGCAAGCACTGATCAGCAGCCTGCACACCTCATTATTGTAGAGTCAGCCTGGGGAACCCAAGCATGCTCACATACATGTCGGTTTTGTGTGCAAACAGCACACCTAGTCCAAATGGGCGTTGCTGATATGATCAGACGGGACTAACAGCAGCGAGCATGCAGGACACATGATGTGAACAGCGTGAATGCATGCATCATCACACTGGTGTTTGGCTGGCTGCAACATGCAAAAGTAGTTGCAGGGTTGTGATGCTCCGTGCCCCTCACTCCAATGCTCCCCCTTGCTGCCTGATTCATTTGGGCATGTCCATTGTTCCTGCCTCACAGGGCATTGTGATGCTCACGCTGAGCTCAGTGGTGCCTGACGCTGACGAGGACGCCGACACGGCCAACCCACTGCAGTTTGGGCTGCTGTTTGCGTCGCTGGCCGTCATCTCACTGGGTGGGTGATGTGATGTGCATCGTGGGTGTGGGGTTCATGGCGCGTGTCATCAGCATACACACATAGGTATTGGAGTGGCGCCTTGCATCTAAGGGACTAACGCATTTATCCGCCAGCCTCACACATGCCCGCTCAGGTGCCTGGTTCAGTCGGATCAGCCCGTTGTTGATGCACCCGCTCAGCACGGGCGCGTTCAGTCAGCAACCTGACGTAGCCGCCAAGCACACACGCGCGCACACATAAGTGCATGAGCACATGCTGCGCGCAGGCACTGGCGGCATTAAGCCCAATGTGAGCGCATTTGGTGCGGACCAGTTCAACGAGGCCGACCCACGCGATCGGCGCGAGAAGGAGTCGTTCTTCAACTGGTTCTACCTGGCAGTCAACGTCGGCTCCCTCATTGCATCTATCGTCATCGTCTACATCCAGGATTCGGTACGTGAGGCTAGTACTGCAGTGAGTACATCAGCAGTACAAGGTAGATACAGTATGCTCACACGAGGGATTATGCTCATGGCAGGTAGATGACAGAGTGCTCACATAAGAAGCTTGCGTGCCATGATGCGCGCATGATTGCAACCTGGCCAGTAGGCCCATGCCCTTGAAGCGTGAGTGTTGCGCCTGCGCTTCCTGGTATCAACAATCCTTAACACATGTGTTCCCAGGTGTCCTGGACGTTGGGATTTGCCATCCCGGGTGCTGCCATGGCGCTGGCTATTGGCCTGTTCTGGGCGGGGCGTGGCGGCTACCGGCATGTGGCCCCTACTGAGTCCCCTATGGCGCGTGTGGTCAAGGTGGTGGCGGCGGCGGCAAGGAACAGGTGTGATGCACTGGGGCGCTGGCACATGGTGCAGGGTGCAGGCAGGTGGCACAGGGTGAGGCGAAGGGCACCGGGCGCCCATGCGGCTGGTGCGGCCGAACACCACAAAACACATAAGTTCAGTGCACAACAGTACACATCCACATGAACTCTGCTTCCAGCAGGGTTGGGAGGGCCTTTGTCAGGGCCTTCAGCATTCTTGCACGCCTCCTACCGTGAACGCACCATCACATGGAACCAACAGCCCAGCCATCACCGAGGTGACCGCACCACACCAACATATCTTTTCACCACGGCAGGTGGAAGAAGAAGCACCCTGATGGCTCCGCCGCGCCGCGTGTGGTGGCAGTAGGCAATGGGGTGATCGAGGGCGAGGCAAACCCTGACATGTCTTCCTTCCACGGCGCTCACATGTACCAGCAGGTGCATGAGGAGTGATGGCCCTCGTGGCGCATGGATGACACGATGGGTGTTCATTGTGTCATGATGCGCACATGTGCTCAGTCCGCATGCAGGCATGTGCTGATGACGTGCAGCTGCTGTTGGACCTCCTCTGCATCCCCTGCTGCACTGTGGTTGTGCTGCTCTGCCCCGTCACCCCGCCCAGGCTGTGAAGCGCGGTCAGCTCACCAACGGCGGCTCCACCGGCGCAAGCACACCGGGGGGCGCAGGCGCCGACCTCACCCGCTCAGACTCCATGCTGCAGATGCCGCGGACGGCGTCCATGAGCTACAGGTGGCTGGAGGATGCGGTGACTGAGTGGCAGACAAGCCAGGTACGCGCAGCTGCAATCCTTCACAGGTCACGGATTCACAGCACAGTGCAGTACAAATCCTTGACTGACGGTCATACTGGCCCCACAGGTGGTGCACTGAATAGGCAGGGCAGGGCCTGCTTGTGTTCCTGATATTGTGTTCCACCGTTCAAACAGTTGTTTAGGGAAGCCTTATAATAAAGTGCGTGGATTTCTCACACTGGTCCAATGCTCAAAATCGTCAAGCACCAAACTTTTGAACCACCTTGGATTGCAGGGCCAGTTAGTGAGTATGGGTGGGCTGGCAGGCTACACGCCCAAGCAGGTGGAGGAGGTGAAGCTGGTGCTGCGGCTGCTGCCCGTGTTTGCCGCCACTGTGCTGTACTGGTGAGGTACAGCATGTTGTGCCTGCTGCACCCAGCTGCACCTACTGTGGTGTAGTCCACTGTGGTGCTCCGCCTTGTGTTGGATCGCGCAGCACACCACTTGGCTGCGTTGTATTGCGCTGCCTGTACTGCACTGTCCTGTACCGTACAATGCTGCGCCAGTTTGGCTGCTGCTCTGGAGGCAGTGCCCTACCCTCAATTACCACCGGCCCCACCCACGGCTCCCTCTTGGTCCCTGCAGGACCATCTATACCCAGATGGGCACGCTGTTCGTGCAGCAGGGCACACTGATGGCGCGCGACGTGACGTGGCAGGGCCAAACGATCACCATCCCCTCCGCCTCCATGGCCACCTTCAACACACTGTCCATTATCGTGCTTATCTATGTGTACGACACCTGGTTTGAGCCCGCCCTCAAGCGCTCCCCTCGCTTCCGCATGACGCTGCTGCGCCGCCAAGGTGTGTGGCCGCACGGGCAAACCCTGCGTGGGCTGAGCTGGGCGCATGGGACGAGGCATGCGCAGCGTGCAAGGCTCACAGCATGTGGTTGCCTGTGCGGACTGAAACTGATAGCTGTTGCTGGCACCACACACATATCACAAGAGCCATGCCCCAGTTCGTCGTGGCACGCTTCACGTCCCCAAGCATGTTGTGGCCGGGCACATCAGCGCCAATCAGGCCTGCACCATACGCATATCGCACATGTATGTATGCACGCAGGCTGGGGCATGGTGGTGGCTGCGTTTGCAATGGTGTATGCGGGGGCCATCGAGGAGTGGCGGCTGGAACGCATCCATGCGTCAGGTGTACGCAACGCATGCCCGCCTGAGTGCACCGGCCTTGCCGCCCGCTCTCTGCTGGGTTCCATGGAAGCAGCAGCAGGGCCTTGGGACATGCCCATGGGCGGTGCAGCTGCTGCGACATGGGGCGGCTGGCCCGCAGCAGGTGCGCGCGCGCTGCTGGGGCTGAGCACGCCCGGCACGGACGCGGGGGCATACGCGGCAGGGGCAATGGATGGCGTGGGCGCGCGGTGCGATGCGCTGTGCGCGCCCGCGCGCTCGGACCTGTCCATCTTTTGGCAGGCCCCCTCCTACTTCCTGATTGGGCTGTCAGAGGTGTTCACGTCCATCGGGCAGCTTGAGTTCTTCTACGATCAGGTGCGTGGCTGTGCCTGGGCCTGCTGCTGCCCCTTCACTCATTCAACCCTATGTACCGCCTCCCAGGGTGCTACAGGGTTCTGCGGTCGGGGTATGGTAGCACAAGCATGTGTGCAGGCAACAGGTCGCCCACCTCTGCGGTCATATCTCGTGGTCAACCTTCTCCCCACGCAGTGCATCCGTGCCTTCCCTTCACCTGCCTTGTGCTGCCGTGCTGTGTGCTGTGGCAGGCACCTGATGTGATGCGCTCCTGCTCCATGGCCCTGTGCCTGCTGTCCACCGCGCTGGGGTCCTACAGCGCAGGCGCGCTCACCGCGCTGGTGCAGGTGCGGGGCCAGACATTGGGCGTTGGGTTCAGCGTGGTGTGCCAGCTTTTGGTGGTAGCACCTGTGACAAGGGGCTGGGGTCTTGGCAGCTCTGCATGTACAGCCCCAAGGTCACTGCCAATAGCTCCCAGCATGAACCAGATGCTCATTTATGCCTCCTTGCTCTCTGCTGGCTTCGTCCCTCCCCCCTGCCCCCACCACAGTCGTTCTCCAAGGCGCTGTTTGGCACTGAGTGGCTGCCGCGCGACCTCAACGCGGGCCACCTGGACTACTTCTTCTACTTCCTGGCCGCTCTCATGGTGCTCAACCTGGCCGCGTTCCTGTGGGTGGCTGTGCGCTACGAGTACAAGGTGTGTGCAGCGGGCAGCGGGCAGCGCCACCACGTCGTGGCTGGCCGAACACTGGGTGTTGGGTGTTTCCTACGCCTTCCAGGTACAAGAAAGGGATGCTTAGCCTCACAGTAGCTGCCGCGCCTGTGCACACATCGCCTGCGTGCACACCTGGCTGCAGGCTGTGGAGCACAAGCGCCACGTCCGTGCGGAGGACGCGGAGGCGGTGGCGGTGGCTGTGGCGGCCGGCACGCTGCCCCCATCACCGGGCATCCCGCCCGGCTACACTGCACCCACGCTCCCGCCGCTGCCCCCGGGTGTGGTGGTGGGCGGGGGCGCCCCAGGGGCCTCAGCCGCGATGGGCACCAGCGGCCTGCCCTACGTCGTGGGCTCCGGCCCGCAGTTCGCGCGCCTGCCCAGCAGCTCCGCACCCATTGGCATCGGCGGCCGCCATGTGGCGAGCGCGCCCGTGCCCGCCGGCACTTCCCGGCTGGGTGCTGCTGCGGTGGGCGAGGAGGAGGAGGCAGGCAACCTGGAGATCTACTCGCGCTCCCTCGCGTATGTGCCTGCGTCACCCAACATCCCCGCGCCCTTCCGCTGAGGCGGCTGCTGTAGTGCATGGCGAGGTGGTGGGTGCGATGACTGGGCCTGGGCGTGGCGCCATGGCCGCAAGGCACACACCAGGAGCAGGCCTGCTGCTGCTGGGGAGATGAGCGCAGGGCAAGGCTAAGGCATGCATGTGAGGCGATGCACGCCAGTGTAGTGATGAGGTGGCGGGTCTTTTGCCAGATGACAGTGCCTCTGCCCATGGCAACAATATCATGTATGCGTGTGTGTGCAGTATGTATGGGGTGCAGTGCGTTACAGGTGCTGGCGCAGCAGCTGCAAATGCTGTGGAGCTACACTTTGCGGCAAGGGTTTTTGCCAGTGACATGCATGCAGCTTGGCTGCGTGCGCGCAAGCAGCGTGTTTGCGTTCATTCAACTGAACTGTGTATGTTTAGAAGTGCAGTTGGTGATTGAGCCTCAACAGCAACGCTGGTATGACCTAGGAGCCTGCATCAGCCTGTGCACTGTGGAGGTCCGTGCTCATGGGCCAAGGCTCCGGGTTGTGTCATTTTCCTGTGATGGAAGGCCTGCTGCCACTGGTGTATCCTGCCTGGGCATGACTTTGCCGCGTCTACCTCTGGCTGAGGCTTGGAAGGCACATACAGTGGCCTGTACGTACACATGCTCGTGCTTTCCCATAACCAGGGGCGCAGCACCCGGGGTGCCCCTCCTGCTTCTCTTGTGATGCCTACCTCACATGCCATGCATGCGTTGTGGCTTTGCTGGCAGGTGTTAGGGATCGATGATAGGACGGAGGTGATCAAACGTGGGCCCGTGCTCTTAGGTGCAATAGCAGTACAGCATCACGAGAATGCACGGTGGAGGCTGCACAAAAAAGAGAGCGCTGCCATTCACGCTGCATATAGGTTCATTTAGCTCACATGCCTGCTGCACATGCTGCCCTGCATTTCAAAGGCCTGGCACCATCTCCATGTCTACAACATGGCAACAACAGTGCAAAATGGTGTGGTGACTGTGCACGTGGCCTGGTTCAGGTCTTATCCTTGCATGTGCGAATGGTGGTCGGGCTAGTGGCCTTCTGTTGGCACCTTGTTACGTCATTTGCACCTACCAGCCATATTTAACTCTGCTGCTTATTGTCACATTTCCATACACAGTCACACACCATTCAGGTGACTTAGTCAAAGCAGTTGGTGCAGCTGATTGAAATAGCACAACCCATTGGGTTCAGCACAGCTTGGGAACATGCAAATCAGAACCCCCAAGGCAAAATCTACATAGCAAACAGCTCAAATATACAGTGCAGGCAGCAGAGCTATTCGGTCCTGTTGTATGCAGGCCCATATGCAGTAATTATGCGTGCATCAGGTCTCAGTCAAAGCAAACTGTACAAGCTAATTTGCAGCTGGATGGCTCGGCCCATGCAGAGGCATATGCAGCGTCACCCATCATGTCAAGCAGGCAGCACTCGGTGTACACTCTCCCCGGCGACCCCGCCCGTGCACGCGGATGGTTGCACGAGTTGTGGTGCCCCACTGGAGCAGGGCAGCTGCTGGCATGCTGCAGCCACACACACACGTGCGCTTGGTACGCAGAGCCGCACTTGCCAGGGTCGTGCAGCGCTGGCAGCTCCGAATCAGCATTTGCGGCTGTGCCTGCTGCTGTGAGGTAGGCAGTACCGTGCGCAGCATTGCTCGCTGTGGAGCAGCGGTCCTGTGTGTGGGGCTCCTGCTGCAAATTCGTCACCTCCAGCTGCTGGTCCAGCTGCAGCTGCTGTGTTGTGCTGGGCTCATCTGCCACAGCAGGCAGCACCTGGTGGTGGTCCTGCCAGGCGTGAGGTGCGTGGGGCGTGCAGCTGGTGGGCGTGCGGGTGGCGCTCCCACCCGGGGCAGCGCCAGAGCACAAGGAGGACGACGGTGACCTGCGGTTGGGCGCGGCATAGCGCAGTGATATCTGAGCTACACTGAGCAGCAGCAGCAGCAGCAGCAACAATGATAGTGCCAGTACCAATACTGTTACTAGTATACAGTACCATGCCTAGTTGTTGAGGCTGGGGCCGCACGATGGTCCAGACACCCGGCAGCTCACCGTTTGGAGGACATGGTGATGAACATGGCCATGGTGTGGTCACTCGGCCGCGGCACGCCCTCGCGGGGCAGTGGCATGGGCCGCGGGTTGGAGCCGCCACCTGCCATGGGGGCAGTGTTGCAGGGACACAGCACCCTCACCATGCACCCACTGCCACAAGCCAGGCGCACCACTTGACGTTCAAGCTTTTGCATGGGCCATGGTGGTGACCCCGACGCCTCCATGCCGGATGGCAACATCACATCATAAGCCAGGCATATGGTCATGCAAGCAGTACATTTGTGAACAGGCGGTGCAACCGCTGTACAGCACAGTACAGTACCTGCAGTACGCTGCCTCCCCACAGCCGCCATGGGGCAGCTGTGGCGCGGTGTAGGCTGCATGGGGGTCCCCTCATCCACCACAGTTGTGTCCCACCACCACCTTTGAACGTTTGAAGGCAAACATAGCATGCGCACAGGAGTGTGTGTGTCAGGTGCTGGCTTGTGTCCTGCTGGCGGCAGTACTACAGCTCATATAGCAGCAGTCAGGGCAGTCCGCAGCAGGGACAGACTGTGGAACAAGATTGCAGATTGTGTGGCACTCACATTGGGTCATCCGATGAAAGGCTCCAGGAGTTGTGTGGGTGTAGATGTGATGGAGTGTAGCCTTTCAGGGATCTCAGCAGCCGGGCAAAGTCTCCCTCACTCTCGTCCTCATGTGCGGCGCTTCGTGGCTCATGAGCGCGGCCCTCACCTGTGCCCCACCTCAGGCCCCCATGCAAGCTGCCGCTCTGTTGGGAACGTGCCACGTGGAGTTGCAGGGGGCGGGGATGAGGCCGTACACCCACAGCTGGGCTTGTACAGCATGCTGTGCTACTGCAACTTCTGCCACGCTCGGTGCGCCAGTCTGCTGCGGTGCCTGCAGCAGATGCCATGCCCACGGCTCGAGCAGAATGGCTGTGCAGCATGCTGGGGCGGACAGGCTGCGGGGTTGTGATCATGACTGCGAGCGCCGCGTGCAGGATGGATATGTCAGCAGCAGCAGCAGCAGCAGCCGCGGCATGCTGTCGTGCCGCTGGCGCGCGTTGGGCAGCTGCATCTTGAGGTGTAGGTGCGGCGCCCGACGAGGTGCTGGCTTGCTGCGCTATGTCTGGCTGCTGTGCCATGGTTCCAGCAGATGTGGAGCATTCGTCAGTGCATACATAGCTGCTGCCAGCTGCGACATTTAAGGTCCTGGGGAGAGGCATGTCTGACCGGGCCAACGTGCCAGTTGGAGACGGCTCATGTGCAGTGTGCACCCCACAGTGCTTGCCCTGCACTGGTGCTGTTCTGCATGAGCTGGCTAATGCTGGTGGATGCTGTGTGCCTTGGCCATGAGCCTCAGCTGCAGGAGGCACCTGCGCTGCGCTCGTGTCATGATATGCTCCCAATAGCAGGTGCTCGTGATGGCGATGCGTCACTTGGCGGCAGGCAGCAACCATGCAGCAGCTTAATGGAACGGCAGCAGGGCGCGCTGATGGACAACATACAGCAAGCAGTACAAATGCTTCACATTCTTGCCGCAGCCTAGTGACAACTTCGCGCATGTCTTGGCATGAGCGAGCATCCCCTTGACTGCTTGTTCATTCCGTGGCTGGGAAGCCCGGTGTGAAACATGCCATGAGGCAGGAGCGATGCAACCCAGATGTGGACGCACGTTCTCAAGATCTTCAGGCTCTCCAGGCGCGCATCGTTGGTCACCACCACTCTTTGGAAGACATCTTTGCGCGAGCGACCGAATCCACAACTTCAAGCGCATCGGGATAGCAGTGAAGGCATCTGCTCTTGACAACGTCTCTTTTATGATGAGGTGCCAGACTTGCATAAACTTGTAAAGGACATGCCACTGGACTGAAACTACTTTAGATTTTGTTCAGGTGTTGTCAGATGTTCTGGACCCTGTTCTGCCACCCCGCACAAGTGAATGAACCTTTCGATTCCATTATTGCTCACTCCTTGATTGACGCCCTTGATGCTTGGAGACTTCTAAAAGACTTCTAAAAATAACATGGGCTTAGGAAAGCCAATGTAAGATGAGGCAGTGGGCCTGTTGTTTTGGGCCCTGTAGCGCGTGCGCGCAACTGGAAAACGACTTGACAACGGCACATCATGCAGCCCTGGAACTGGCAAGCGAAACACACAGCTGTCATCGCCGCGTTTGGAACCCGCCGCACAGGCAGATGAGCCGGGGACAAGAAGTCCTCGCGTGCAAGCTGTCGTGGGCACCAGGTAAAGGCAACAGCATATAGTGATGACCTTTCCTACACCGATGCTCTGAAACCTGCCGCTACCCTGCAATGCCAGTGGCTCCTGGACAAAGCAGAAGAGCGCAGCCTGCAGGGAAGCTGCAAAGAACCGACTCCGACCACTTGATGCCGGGCCGGATCTGCGGCTCTACACCATTACCGCTGGCGCTTACTTACGCTACAGACGCCTGATGCGCTGGTATTAATAGAGGGCATGTGGAATGGGAATGGGCCAAGGCACATGATGACGCGGCCTGCCTTCACCCGCCCGCGCCGGCATTATTGTGCCCATGCACGTACACGCTGTTCTGTGCACAGGGCGCGTGCTGCCAGGGCAGCCGCTAGCAATGGTGCAGCCAGCAGCAGCCCAACAGCCGCAGGATATGACTTCACCGGCTGGCCCAGCCGGGCATGACATGCCCATGTGCTGTACACGCACTGGGAGCGGCCCGCGAAGCGGCACGTGCACACGCGTATGGCCTGACAATGTCAGGTGGCATAGAGGAAATTGCCACTGCCCTTGCAAGGGGCAGTCCAGCTACCCCACACCCCTGCCTACTGCGTGTGCTGGCTATGGGTACATCGCCCACCCCAAATGCCACAACCATGTATGCTGGGGATGAGAGCAGCAGCAGGAGCTCTTCATTCCACAGCGCATACAGCACAGCAGTGGATTCTTCCCCCGCATCTTCACTTGGTAATGCAGCACAGGTCCTGCAGGGTGCGCTGCATGGGTCATCAGCACACAGCAAGGGCCCGACCTCAGAAACGCTGCTGGATACCTGGCCGCTGCCTGGTTCATCACACGCAGCACCTGATAACTGCAGGGCCAGCAGCAGCAGCAGAGGCGGCGGCACCGGCACTGGCAGCATCAGCACCAGTGGTTGTAGCAATGGCGGTCAGGGGTGGGCCGTTGCAGGCAGTGCGGATGGGCGCTGTGCTCCCTGTGGTGCCACAGACAGCAAGGTGAGTGGGCACGGACGTGTGACCGCACCCATTCAGTGCCACTGGCACACAGTGCTGTGCTTGCCGTGCTGGCCTGCTTGCCAAGAACTGCATTTCACACACCTTGCGGCACACTGCAGCAGTGGACGCAGGGGAGGATGCCATGCGCCACACATGCCACACATGCTGGCCGCTGATCTTCGTCGTGTTTGTCAACACGCTCCATTCACCGCCGCAGCCCCAGAGCTCGTTTGACGCCCGTCTGCTTGTGTCCCTGGAGGTGTGGGCGTGTGGCACTGAGGCGCGGGCTGCTGCACTGAAGCCGCTCCGCTGCTGCGTGAGCCTCAGGCTGCGCTAGGCGCGGCTCCTGTCCAGGCTGTGCTGCTCTCAACCCACGGGTCACCCTGTGCACCAGCGGCTGCACCACAAGCAGGACCAGCACCACAGCCAAGGATATCCACGGTGTTGCCACCTGGGACTGCAGTCTTCATGGATGGTGAGCCAGAGGGCCTGCCACACGTGCTGGATGCCGCCCCCCCCCCACTGGGCTGCTGCATGACGCCCCCACCCTCGCCCTCCCTGCCGGCACACACGGGCCATGCGCAGTGTGGGGCCGACCCTGACGTGTGACTGGTGGCGTCGGAAGCTGCGCCGGCCAGCGCCATGCCGCTGTGCTGCGCGCTGCGGGGCGGCAAGCTGCGTGGGTGTTGGGGGGTGGAGCACCTGGTTGGGGTTGCAGCGGATGCGGCCGCTGGCTGGCTGCCATGCACGAGGCTGGGTGCGTGCATGGGGCAGTGCATGCAGGCAACGTTCTGGTCTGTGGCCTGGAAGGTGGTGAGGAGGGTGAGACCCAAGAGGCAGCTGGGGCAACAGGCAGCATGCTCCAGGCAGTTGGGAGTAGTGCAGCAGCGCATGAGGTGGGCCCTGGCTCGGCCACGGGCATGGAGCAGGTGCTGGCGGCCCGACGGCCTCGCGCCCTGCTGCGTTGCCCACTGGGGGTGCCGTGGGTGGAGCGACGCCATGTTCTGACACCGCGCTGGAGCATGGACGGCCGCGGCAGCAGCGGCACAGGTGCAGCCAGGCAGGCAGGCGACAACGGCACAGCCTGCAGCCGGCCGCCTGCATGCGGCAGTCATGAACCTCCGCGCCCGGTCACAGCTTGCCACGTGGCGCCTGAGCTGATGTTGGGTGGGCCTGCCACACCTGCAGCTGATGTGTACGCGCTGGGTGCACTGCTGTACACACTGTACATTGGGGAGCAGCAACACGATTCTGGCTGCGGCCAGTGACCCGTGCTCAGACCGGGCTGCCCCGTCTCATGGAAGACCCTGGTCTTGCAGTGCATGGATCCCGACCCTGAAGCAAGGTGCGTGTAGGCCATCCCCGAGGAAAGGCTCATCCATCGATGACTGGTGCATGCATGGTACAGCCATGGTATGTACCCTGCACTGCTGAGCAGAGTTACACAGGCATCACGGCACACTGCACTTCTTGACATGGCTGAAAACTGTGACCACCTGCTGGTGTGCTGACGTGCCATTTGGACACGACATGCAGGCCGAGCAGCAGGCAAGTTGGGTCGCGGCTGGAAGCTTTGCTTGCGGTGTGCCCGGCATGGGATGCAGGCGCATGGCCGGTGCTGGCGCCTGTGCCGCTACCCGCCCATCCCACGTAACAGACCCTGCAGCAGCAATCCATGGGACCCCCATACATGGCGCGCACCGGCGTGCCAAGCTGGAGGGGTGCCACTCTTGTGGGACGCCTGCAGGCCAGCAGCAGGTGGCTGCCAGGCACTTGCAGAGGGGATGCAGGCGGCAACAACCAAGCACAGCACGCGGTGTGCAGCGGCAGGCATACGCCCACAGACACCATTGGGTGGCGAGGCCTTGTCGGCGTGTGCCTGTACGCCACGCATGCAGCGACTGTGCATGTGCCAGGCAGGGCAAGCGTCTCTGAGCCCCTGCCACTGCTCGCAGCCCCGTGGTATGCGCTGTCAGCCACCATGCAAGGTGTGCGGCTGCCCGCACCTCCCGACGCCGCTACTGGCAGCGGGGCGAAAGACGGACGCAACTCTTCCTCTGCGGTGAAGCTGCTGTCCAGCCTGATGCCTGCGCACGCATCACCCGTAGCTGCCGCCAATAATGCCGCCGCTGCTGCTGCTGCTGCTGCTGCTGCTGCACCTCTTGCGCCCGCACCTCAACCGCGGCCCGCCTCAGGCAGCCCAGTGCCCTACACTGCAGCAGCAGGTGATGCAACAGCAGTGATCACCCCTGGTCACGTGCAGGAAGCCAGCAGCAGCGCATGCGGCTTCACATGCCCTGCGCTGCGGTGCTGGTCCAGCACCGCCTCCGCCCCCGAGGCCGCGTTCTCTTTCCCCCCTGTCGCACGCGAGCGCTGCGCCAGCACAGCCTCGCCGCCAGCTCACACATCCCATGTCAGCGGCGCGTGCGGCCTTCCAGGGGGAAGCTGCGGCTAGCGTTGCGGCCTCAAGCATGGGTAGGGCTGGGGCCGGGGCTGCCGCTGAGCAAGGCACTGCTGAAAGATGTGAGGCAGGATCACCCTGGGAGGTAGGTCACTCATGGCCCTGGCGACGGAACGGACTCCACGTCCCCAGGCCCCACATCCACCTTGGAGCAGCCCCCACGCCTACCATTGCCCCCACCAGCGATTTCCCTTGCCGACATGATGGCGGCCGTCACAGCGCGCGCCACGCACACCGCTGTGCCACCACCACTGGGTCCTGGGCCCCACATGCGTGCGGTAGCTGCAGTGGCTGGCCCAACGGGTGGTGGCCGCCGCCGCAGCAGCAGCAGCAGCGGCTGCCGGGTGCGTGCCTGGATGCCTGGTGTACAACTCCCCTCCGGGCTGCTGTACGTGTCGCAGGCATCTGGGCACAGCATGGGCAGCAGCAGTGCTGCCCCACATGTGTATGCGGGGCCTGCCGGGAGCCAGCAGCACTGAGGCACACATGGTGTGGCAGTGGTGAGCAGAGCCATGCCAGTGGTGCCCTTGCCTGCAGCGGTGCCACCACCGCAGCGGTGGCTGACATCACAGCGGAGGAGCACACGGGAACAAGTGTACAAGCCTGCAGACTCCACACGTGGCAGCTGCGGCATGTTTCTCATCAGCTTGGATGATGATTGAACCACTGGCCAGGCTCTTCAACCAGCACACTGAATGACAGCAACCCACCTGGAGCTTCAGCAGCTCGTGAGCATCATTAAGTGTGGACATCAGCGTGCTTCAGAAGGATGTTAGAGCTGACATGGGCGCAGGCTGCCTACTTTGCTTCATATGAGCGCACATAAGCACTGTTTTCTGCGTCAGTAGTCAGCGAGGAGGAAGCTCTCTGTTTGGAGCGGTTGAGATGTATGCACCCGTTTCACCTTGGTGCAAGCCATCCATGCAACACAAGGCACGCAAGATGTTGCTTCTATTATCCTGGCCACAATGTGCATGCTTTTGCTCATATTGATCGGGTGGTATTGTATACTGAGTCTGGCATCGTGGTCTGGAATGCATGACGTAAGCACAGTCTGGTGCTTGGCCTGTAGGGGCTCAGTTCCAGTGTTTGCACCCGGCATGTTTGTTTGTTACGATGTCTTTGGAGCTTCTGAGATAAGGTGGATCGTGGACCATGGCAGTGGTACCTGATTATGGATCTAGATCAAGCAAGTGTAGTCTCAGCGGTGCAGTTGGAGCTGCGTTGGTTGCCAGCATCACTCTGTCGGCACCTACCTGCCTCTGGGGTTGGCCCTGTCAGTTGGGCTCAGAGGCGGCCAGGGCGGGGTTCACCCTCTGCATCTTTTGTTTCTTGGTGGCTGCTTATGCTGCTGCTGGTCCAGCTGGGTGTGGTGTAGCAGCAGGTCAATGCAGCTGTGTTTGGCAGATGAAAGGCCGGCACCTGGCAGAGGTTCAGGCAGGGTGCGTGAGGGCTGATTGCGGTGGTCGTGGATGTGGGCAGCAGTGAGCGGTGAGAAGTGTGCAAGAGGGACTCGGCCTCTGAGTACCATACATGTGGCCGCCCGACCTGTGCGTCATGTTGAGATCAAGGATCATGGAAACAGTCTGGTGGCGCCTCCCTGACGCGCTGGGTGGGTGAGGTATGTGACTGGAAATCTGAAATTCTGAACCTGGAAATCGCATTATGCAGTGGTTATGGATGAGTGTGAGATGCCATGAGACCAAGGTGCGCAAATGGCTATCGCTACACAAATCCTCTGTCTGGTTTCTTTATTTGGAAAGGGCGTGGCGTGTGGTTGAGCGTTCCCAGGGCAGCTGGCGCTGAACATATGGACACGTGTGGAGGCGTCCAGTGACTGATGGCCGCACGCGGATTTGCAGTGTAGTGTGGTGTCTGGGTAATACACAGATCACACTTGTATTTCAGCCTGGCACCCAGGTTGTTTCTGCAGTGCTCCAGGCCAGCAGTTTTGGCTTCGAGCCTGATATCAGTCAGGTCAGGAAACAGCTGAGGCTGTGAATGGTCTCTTGGGTGATGGGCCTAGGTTTGCCGTGAGCGATGGACCGATGGTGCATAGTGTTGCAAGTGCCAGTCAGTGTTGCATGCAGCCAGCTATATTGCGTGAGGTTGAGGACAAACAGTAAAAGCTGATTTGTACATGGCAGAAGGTCGTGCCTGTGCCACATGGCCATGCATGTGAGTGATGGCTGGTGCACAGGCGCATGACGTGGTCACTCTGGCATGATCATGTAGTGCTCCAATCTTACAGCAAAGATTTGCTCGGTCCTCACAGTCACAGTTGGTGCCGTGACAGCGCCTCAAGTGGTGCGTGCTGCGCAGCAGTGGGTGGCTGCTGGTTTGTGGGCATTGCCGAGTCCTATACTATGTATGTGGTACACAGCAACGGACCTGCAAGTCAGCCCCATTGCATGGTGTCACGTCACAGGCCCTCGTGCTGTGCACGGCAACCTAGCCCTCAAGACCTGGCCGCATCAACACCTTTGCACCCACGCACAGGTTTTGTTGGTTTCATCCACTCATGTTCCACAGCATTGTCGATTGATCATGCATCACCCTCCCTCGGGATCACTTGCATCTGCGCCCCTGCCGGCTTTGCATGCAACTGCATGTCTCGCACACACTATGTGAACATATGTGGACTGCACTAGTAACGTCATCCTCACCTCAATGCCATCACCGCCCAAGATTCATCCTCATCGTTTTAAGGGTAAATTTCCATGGTACACAAACTGTTGATCACAGCAGCCAAGAAAATGCCAATGAAGCGTATTTAAGGAGCCAGAAACATCCGTCCTAACAACATGTGTGTGTTGATTGTGTGCGCGCTTCAACAACAGCATCCCAATGCACCCATCCTGCAAAGTTCCATTGAGCTGCTCACACCAAACGCTGGCAACAGTTCTATTTATTCTTTCACCACTGCCACTGCCCAATCAATTCTTGCATCCAGTCTCAAGCTGGTTCCTCCTCCCTCTCCTCGTGCGTTATGTTTCCTTGCTCGTTGCATCATGTACAACTGCAGGCATGCCTGCCAGCCATGTCGCACACACATCTAAGACACAACTCAGTACGTATGTCATGCTAGACACAATATTCCGTTGTTCTGATGTTGCAGCACCACAAAAGGGCATGCCCTTTATGGAAAGGCCGCAGCAGGTGCCAAGCTGCAAGTTACTAGAGTGGCATAGTGCTGCTGTGCATGGATAAGCACACCGCGTGTAATCTCATATGTGTGTGTTCCACGACCATAACCATGTATAGTGACACCATTTTGCAAGAATAAGCAAAGCATGCGATGCACTGGCCCACGTGGGTCACTACAACTCTTCACCTACAGTGCGTATGCCTGAACTGCAGAACGAAGCAACCATCCTTGCAAGGTACCCAGATAGAATGGGCTAGCCAAACGTGCAAGCTGGAACCGACTTTTGTACCCCTCAGCCTTGCCAGTGCGGCAGTGGCACACCTGCTGTGCTCAGGCTACCCTGCGTTTAGATGCCATGGCCCACTGCTTTCACCACCATCTTTCACAGCAACCGGCTATGCACGGCCATCGCACCGCTCGCCCGCTAGCAAGGCTCCAGGTGCATGAGGAGTGGCGGTGGCGGCGGCGGTCCCGGAGATGCTGCACGAGCCACTTCTTGACTGCCCAGCAGCACGCTGCCATCACCTGCATTGCGTTTGGATGTGCACATCCCAAGCGGCAGGGTGTGCCCTTGACCGATGACGACGAATGATGCGATCACGCACACCTTGCATGATGGTGTACATGCATCTCTCTCCCGTGCACCAGTAATGCGAACACGTGTGAACGCAGTGTGCGTGAGTGCGCCCAGGCGGGGCGTGCTCCTGTCTACCCGATCCCCTCTCCACCAGCCCTCATACTTGAAGAATCAGACCAGTGCAGCAGGGCATCGTTGCTGTCGACACCGTCCATGTCCCAAAAGCTGGAGGTAGTGCGCGGGGTGGGGTCAAAACTCCTGGCAGATGGCTGCGACCGCGCGGGGGCTGGGTGCTGGTGGTGGTGGGTGGTGCTGCTAGGGGAGCGCACGCATGCTGGCACTTCTGCGGCTGTCACAGAGTCATGCTGCTGCCTGGAGTCGGGCATCACCTGTGGTCCGCGGCAATGAGGCCCCTGTGGCATTCCTGCACTGCTGCAACCCAAGGATGTGCAGGCATCAGTCAAGGCCGTGGCACCGGCATGGGCACTGGGGCAGTACTGCTGAGACGGTATGGCGCCTGCAGTAGTGGCATTGCTGACTGCAAAGTGCTGGCTGCTGCTGTGAGGTGCCTCCATGTTGTGGCTATTCAGCCACATGCTGCCGTCTCCACAGGTGCTTTGGCCCGTAGCATGGGACTGTCCAGGATCTGTCACCTGCTGCTGATGCTGCCTTCTCATGCACTTTTGTGTCTCTTCAACCCTGGCAGTGCTGGACCGCGCATCATCGTCTGCGGACCGCATCGCGGTACATTGGCTTGGTTACTGGTGGACATGAGGCCGTACGCTATGCAGAGCGTCAGTAGTAGGGCCGTGCAAACCCTCATAATAAAACAGCAGGGCATTCGAAGATGGGCAGCGCGCAGGCAGGATACACCCACCACGCTTAAGTGGTTGCTTGCCACAGTGCAGCAGGGCAGTGCACAGGGATACCAACAAATTTAAAGGCAGACAACACGCGCACATTCTGCCCATCAGTCGCCCTTCGCAGGCGGCTGCTTAAGGAGCGGGGCAAATGTGGCCGCGCTGCGAACAGTGCACGTGACTGGTCACAGGTGCAAGAAATTGTAGAGTCACGCAAAACATTTCTAAAGCGATGGCTACGCAATGTGCAGTACGCGCACAGAACTACTCCGAACTGTTGAGCCTAATGGTTGTTGCGAGCCACGTGCTCATGTGAGCACTGCATAGCCCTTCACCTACCTGCATTTGCGGCTTGCAAGTGCACCCGAAGTGATACCGTATTAGCGTGGACTGCATGGACTGCATGGACTGCTGTTGAAAAGGAACACATGGATGACAGACCATGTATATGAGGGCCATGCACCCCCAGATGGAGCGCGCCCGCACCACCCACCACAGGCACATATTAGCCTGAATTAAGACACCACAGACTGTGTACATCTACCCTGCATGCTGAACATGTGCACTTGCTGCGTGGCCTGCAACACACTGACGCAGCTGTGCAACGCAGGGAAAAGCAGTGCCACATGTTACAAAGCGTGCCACCAGGCGGCAGCAGCTGTGTCCATGAGCTTAATCCACAGCTGCCACATGCAGCGCGCATTGCCACCTAGTTGCATCTTGCATGTCAGCTCAATGATAGCTTGTATTGATAATCACTACAGTCGAACCTTTGCCTTGGCTGGCCAAGCATACCTGCTGCCGCCCAACAGTCACAGCATGCACCACCACACCCCCTGTCAGCTGCACCGTCATGCATGGCATGCACCCACCAGCGTACAGCCTGCTGCACCCCACCTGTCACGTCACCCAATCAACAATGCAGCGCCTGGCATAACCAGCATAAGACTTCCGCATCATATCAGGAGGCAGCCCACACATGCACCACGAACCACACGCCCGGAGCACGCTGCGTTCCAAGCTACATGTCTGGCTCCATCCCCTCACCCGGCACCCGGCACCCCAGCACCCCCACTCAGCGCCCACCCCGCCATCTGCTCCAGCAGTGAGAAGCCGTGGTGCGCTGCCACCGACTTGAACACCGCCAGCCGCTTCTTGAATGTGGCCGCGGGCAGCGTGTTGCGCACGTCACCGCCACACACCCCGCACCCAGGCCGCAGGTGGCGCGACACCACCGCCCGGCACCTCACACACTGCAGGTCCTGGCACTGGTACTCCCGCAGGTGCGCCCCCAGTGCGCCACACAGCCGCTTCTCAATCGCCGCCATGTTGTACTGCTGGCCACACGCGCGGCAGGACCAGCCCGTACCGCCTGTACCGCCTTGCCGTGCCAGCTCATCATCCCGGCACAGGTCCAGGTCGCGGCAGTCGTTGCAGTAGGAGCAGATCACATCCGGGAGAGTGAGGGCCAGGCAGCCCTCCACCCAGTCCGCGGCCCCCGAGAACTCGCGCACATGCAGCAGCCGCAGCAGCTGCCGCCGCATCACAGCCACCGCGTCGCTGCAGCGCGCGTCCAGCGCCATGAGGTGGCACGCGGTGCGCACAAACGCCAGCGCGGGGGTGCCCATCTCCTCCTGCGTGCGGTCAGTTGTGGTGGTTGGGCAGTTGGCCAGAGGAGTTGGGTTGAAATGCTGTGGTTGAAATGGTTGGCTTGATATATTGGGTTGGGTGCTGGCGTGCTGCGTGGCACTTTTGAGCTCCTTGTCAGACACAGCAGCCCCCCTGGAACTTGACTTGTCTCCACGGCACTCCTTGCATGCACCTGCTGCCTCGCCCTCAGCTCACGCACCCCTCACTCCCAGCCGCACCTGTGTGAGGTGTGAGCCCGGCAGCACAGGGAACTGGTGCTCAGGGCGGTCGGAGCCGGGGGGGATGACGCGCGCCACCTCGCCCACCAGCTTCAGCAGCTTCTCCGTGAAAAAGTTGGGCACCGCGTGCTGCAGGTACGCCGCCTGCACGTCCTCCGCCGCAGCTGCATCAGCTATGGCTTGTGAGCCGCCCTGTGTGGCGCCGCGCTTGCCGGCGGCTGCAGCCACCGCCTCCTGCACCGCGTCACACATGTGAACATATGCGATATGCGTTGGTGCAGGTGGGTGGCGGAGCGCAGTGCCGTGCGATGCAGCAGCTGCAGGAGGGTCCGGCTCCAAGCAGCGCTCGCGAGTTGCTACATCTATGTTATGTACAGGCAGGCTTTGCCCCCCGCCGCACCTTCCATGGCAGGTACACAAACTCGGTGAGCAGCACCACCAGCGGCTCCTGCAGGGCCGGGGGCAGTGCCTCCTTCAAGTTCCAGTGGTAGCGCACAGTGGGCGCCTCCTCACCCATCACCACATCCTCATCGCCCCCCGCCCCCACGCCAGGGCCCGTGTCGGGTGGTCCGCCGTCTGCTGGCGCCGGGCCCCCGGGCCGCCACTGCTCGGGCGTCACCGTGGCCTCAATGCCGCCCCAGTTGTACGCGTCACGGAACAGCAGCGCGTGCCACCAGCGCACCGGCGCCAGGTCCAGCCACTGGAACAGCTCGCGCCGCTTCAGGGCCTCCAGCAGGTACCGCGTGTAGCTGCGGATGAGTTGAAAGTTGCACAAGGGGGGTGAGGTGAGGCAGCATTCTAGAACAAAAACCATCAGTGAGGCAAGGGAGCAACGAGTGGTGAGTGGGTAGAGGAGGGAGGGTATGGGGCTGTGAGTGAGTGCAAAGGCAAGGTGATGCCCAGGACGTGGAGGCGTCCTGGCATGCCAACCAATGGGTGCATGATGAATGTCTCATGCTTTAATCCCTAGGCCCGCTGCCTTACACACCCTCCCTGGCCCTTGCCAACTCTCCCTGGCGGCACCACCTCATGTCACAGCTATGTGATGCAGTATGTGATGGCACGTTGCGACAGACGTGGCAGCTGCAGGGCAAGACCCCCCTCCGGGGTGGCTACTGTTCCCCACCCCACCCCACCACGCACCCCGCGGCCGCTGCCACGTTGCGCTTGCCCGTGCACAGGATGAGGGTGCCAAAGTTGGCGGCCACCACCGTGGCCCCCAGCCGCCGGATCTCAGCCACCAGCTGCGCAAACAGCTTGGTCATCAGGCCCTGCGTGCACAGGGCAAAGGATGCAAGGACATATGACTATGAGCATTGCAAGAAGTGGAACAGCGGAACGGAGGGGCGCTGTGTGTTGACAAGGACGGGAGGCAGGTATACCACGCAAGGGAGACGCAAGCGATGGCAGAGCACGGTTGGATCAAGGTGTGGGCCCTGATGGGTGATGCAAAGTCATTCGGCACGGCAGCCTGCAGCCTGCCATGCCGTGTATGCGCGCTCATACGCAGCTCGCGGGGTGTTTGCCACGCACACATGTTCTTGTGCCACACACCTGTAGCGCGCGCTGCAGCGTGGGGTCATACAGGGCGGACCCTGGGTGGCTGACCCAGCGGTACAACGCCTGCAGCAGCTGGTCCGCGATCCTGTGGGCAGGCCAGGTGGGACATCAAGTTTGCATGGTACTGGATGCGGTTCATGACGTCGCCTCAGTGTCCACAAGGTCAGCACCTGCTAGCGTTGAGGGCTGATGAAACGGCAGCGCCAGAGCACACCAAGCAAGCAAGTGGACCAACCAAGGGACAGCAGGACAAGCACACCAGTGGCATGCCACCCACATGTTCATGTTGGTCGTCGCGTCCGCTAGCCATGCGCCCACCAGGCCCCTCAGTGCCTTGAATGCCGGTGAGGATGCGCCGCTGCCATCACCCGCGCCCACGGTGCCCTCCAGGTCAGACAGCGCCTGGGCCTGTCAGTCAACCAGCACCCAGTCGGTCAGTCAGTGAGACATCCAGGCATGTTGGGGGGTGTGGTTGGGAGCATGGGAGGTCAGATGGAGCAAAAGTACGTGCAGCCTGGCGCAGTCAAAACAGCAAAAGAGCGAGCACACGTCAAGTGCTTGGCATGTCCGGCGGAGAACTGTTCAGCTGCGGTGCGCTGAGTCGACTCAGCTGCCACATGAGGGATGCTGAGTGGTGTGACAGGGAGTGTGTGGAAAGGGCAGGCAGGCAGGCAGGCAGCTAGCCGCAATCACAGCAACAGGGCGTGGGGCGAAGCACGACCCCCACCCCAGCTGCGTCACACCTGCTAACACTTTGACAACGCACCTGCTGTAGTGCTGCAACCGCGAGGTGGTGCAGCTTGAGCTCTACACTGATGGACCTGCGCGCTCGGGAGGCACCATGACACAACATAAACATGCAGGTGTGGTGTGGCTCTGGCTCCCGCTCCTGGAACCCCCTTGCCCATGACAACAGATGTCCCTGCTCTGCCAGCGTTGTCATTTGTGCAGCGTGCACGTGGCAGCCGCCATGCGCGCAGCACCACCCACCCACCTGTACGCGCCAGGCGCGAGCACCTCCGGGGAAGGTGCCCCGCCTCCTGACACGGCCCCTGCACCAGGCGGGGGTGCGGCCAGCGCGCCCGCTGCAAATGCCTGCGCCCCAGTGGGCAGTGGTGCAGCCCCTGTGGAGATGTAGGCTCCGGTTGCGGGTGCCATCTCTCCCCCGTCTTCATTGTCCTCCACACCTGAGACCATGTTGGAAGAGTGGTACTGTGCATGAGGCAACGCGCATGCAGCCACTCGCCCACACCACACGTCTCTACACTGATCGACAGCATGTTGACGCAGCAGCCAGCTGCACATGAAGCGTCCAGACATGAGACTGGCCCGACAAAGTGCATCCCAGCAAGATCATGACATCAATACAATCTGGTGCCCGTCCTCATCTCATCGCGCCCCACCAAATTTCCTTGCATACTGTATCACGTCGCCTCCCTGCTCCTTGTCTCACCCTCACGTCACACCCACCTAGGTCAGGCAGCCCCGCGTCGCGCACCCACAGCACGTGGTGGGCATCACGCAGCGTGCGCGCCAGCAGCACATCGGCCACTGCCACTTGGGGTGTATCACCCCCCAGGTTGCCCAGGGGCACCTGCGTCGGGCCAGCAGAAGGAGTGGAAAGCGTGGCAGGAGGGCATCAGGCTGGTGTGCTTGGTTGCTTCCCAGCCGCCTTTTGCCACCACGCTGGTCTGTATGTCTGACTGTGGGGTTACCTGCCTGTATGCCTCGCATGCATGCACCAGCCTAGCTGTTTCCATGCAAGCCTGTTGTTCAATCTGCCCGCCAGGCTGGCCGCTGCCCCACACCGCACCTGCGCATAGCGTGTGAGTGCTGCACGGTCGCGCAGCCACCCGCCCACTGCAGCCACACGGTGCACTGCACGCCGCGCTGCACGCGCCTGCCACTGCAGCAGCGGGTACCTGTGGCGCAGGTGTGGCAAGGGCCAGGGCCACCTCTAACTCTCCCGTGGCTCCGTGGGTTGTTACGAAGACAGCAAGCAGCACAGCCCAGGGCATCGTCCCTGCTCCCCTAAAGCCCCTCCTCTACCCTCTTCACCCTAGCAGGCACACCTCTTCCGCATCACCCCCTCACATTAATTGGGGGCCACCCTGACCCAACCAGCACACAACAACATGCACATGCACGGCCATGGCCCTCACCGTGAGTCATCCACATGTGCAGGCACATCCACACACGGCAGCTCCCCCAGCACCGGCAACATGCTGGCCGCCAGCCGGGCCGCGGGCTGTGGCGCCTGCACCGCACACACCAGCGCACCCCGCGCCTCCGCACGGTGCTGGCCCAGCGCGCGCTGCAGCACGCGGCCCGCCTCAAACGTGTCCAGCGCGTACTCCACGGTGAACGTGAGGGAGGCCGGGGCGGCCTGCAACACACGCACCCAGATCACAGGTAGTGAGGGCGAGCTGGAGCGGCGGGTGGGGAGGGCATGCACCATACCCACTGCCTGGGTTGTGCTGGTGCATGCTTTGCCAGGTGTTGCTGTGACCCGTGCCAGCCCCTCCGCAGTGCTCTCCGAGTGTGCCGCTCAGCATGCCCCTCCATCACATGCAAGGCACGCAGTGGGCACACCTCTGCAGCATCCCCCAGTGCCGCCAGTGCGTCACGCCATGCGCGCTCCAGCACACCCGTGGACACCTGCGGCCGCAAACGCACACCATGTGGCATGATTTGATGGTGAGTGAGGGCACGAGTGATGTCTGATGTGCAGCCCAAGCGCTGCTTTTGACCTGTTGGCGTCATTGTGCAGGCATCCTGTTCACATGTGCACCCCTTGCATCTGGCAGTCCGGGGCTTACGACTGCTACTGCATCGCAACGTGGTTGCGACACACCTCCATCAGAGCACGGCACATGCCCACACTCCCACACCAGCAGCACAACCCCCACACCCACCCACAGCCGCACCCACCTCCCGAGCCGCAGCCGCCGTTGGTTGCATCACCACCACTGTAGCACGTGCAGCAGCAGGGAGGTACAGGCAGTACACCCCCCGGGCTTGGCCCGCATCTGCTGAGCAGTACAGCATGCAGTACTTAAGGTGCGGCCCCAGCGGCCCCAGGCCTGGCCCTGTTTGCTGGGGTGCTGAGGGGTGGGCCTCCAGGTAGCCGCCCGCCTCAGCGGATGGCCGCATCTGTGGCAGCCAAGGGCAGCAGAGAGCCGCGGTGAGAGCAGTGAACTATGCGCTTGTGTGAGCTGGTGGCTGCGTGTGCCCTTTGAACCACCGTGCCACCCTCCGGCCTTAAGGATGGCTGGTGTTATTGGCCATGAGGTAAGGCAAGCAACATTGGCAGCACGCTGCGTCGGCAGCAAGCACAGGCTCCTCCCATGACTAGGATGGAGCACATGGCCGCAAGCCACCCGGCCCACTCTAGGTCACACCACAAGGCAGGCCCTGCTACAGCATGGAGACCACAAAACCCAGACGACGCTGCGCAGTGCCCCACCCGCCCCTACCCCCTGAACCCACCTGCAGGTCTGCCACAGACCATTCCGCCGCCAGCGACTTTTGCGCTGCATGCGGCGCCACGCGCACGACGCACCCCAGCGACAGCGCCGCGCTCAGGGCCAGCGGCACGCGCTCCTCGTACACCGCGCGAATGTGGGGCGCTGACAGCGCGGCCGACAGCTGCGCGGCCTTGGCCAGGTACGCGGCCTCAGGGAGTGTGACCTGTGGGGCGACAACGGTGTGAGGAAGCATGACTGGGGGACAGTAACGGCGTGAAAGAGTGTGGCATGGGGTGGATGAGGGTGTCAGGAGGCGTGGGCGGCAGGCAAGGGTTTGGCCAGGTGTGTGAGCAGGTTGTGCACAGAGGTGTGGGATGGAAGGGCAGCGATATGAATGGGCGCAGGTGTTTGGCGCTTCGGGTAATTGTGGGTGTGCAGTGCAGGCCAGCATGCAGCGTGGTGCGTTTTGTAGTGCCACTGCGTAATGTGGTCTTGCGGTGAGATGTGTGGCGGCATGGCGGCAAGCCACACCCCTTGTGCCTGCTGCTGGGGAAGGACATCACGACGCATTGCCACACTGCAGCCCTGCGCCATGCCCCCGTGTGTGTCCCACACGGCCCCGGTGGCATGCCCCCTCAGCCACGCACCATGTACAGGTGGACTGCCTTGCGGCCGCCCGGCAGGATCGTTCTGGCAGGGGCAGAGGCCAGTGCGGAGGCGGGTGTGGCACTCAGCAGCGCGCGCAGCCCACACCCGTAGCCGCCCTGCGTGTTCTGTGTGCCGTCTGGTGCGGCGTTGGGCTGCAGGGCAGTGGGGTGGGCGGGCGGTTTGTGATATTTGTTGGGTGGTGATGGGGCCTAGGGTGCTGAGGTAGGTGCGGCACAGCGGACTGCATGATGCTGGATTCGCGGCGGGCTGGAATGTAGACATGCATGCACGTGCAGGTGTGTGCTGTTGCAGCTGTGCCAGCCGCAGGGTGCATGGTGGCGCACAATCCATGGAGCTAGTTTGTGCAGTGCCCTGCCTTTCAGCACCCTGTCGCTGACACCTGACAGTCACGCACGCCGGACTGTCTGGGCAGTACAACATCCTGCATTGCACACTGCATGATGCCGCCACGAGAGACTATGACTGTGGCCACAGGCCCGCACCTCGTCCAGAGGCACTGCACTGTCCACGTAGAACATGCGCGGCACACTGACGCGCACGCTATGCATGCGGCCGTCGGCCAGGAACCACAGCTGCAGCCAGGCACATGTGACATGATGGGGCAAGCAGGTAGGTACGTACATGGTTGCGACACACATACTGGCGCAGGATTCACAATCCAGTACACTAGCATCCAGCAAGCAGTACAGCACTGTTTGGTGCATGGGCCGTTGTGCGCTGAGCACACCACCCCTGCGATGGTTCCTGTGCGCAGGCCAGAGTAGGAGCTGCACAGGCTCCACTGCACCCACCTTGAACAACCCTGGTGTCGCTGTCTCTGCGAGTTGCACCACCTGCCATGGCAGCGCGGTCAGCGCCGCTGCCTGCTGCCGCAGAATGCGGCCCACATCATTGGCACGAGGTGCAGGGCCCGCTGCCTCTGGCGCCACACCCGCGCGCTTGGCCGCGGCGGCTGCCTCCACCTTGCGCCGCTTGCGCTCCTGCCGCGCCGCACGCCACGCCGCCTTCTGGTGCGCCACCCACCCAGCGTAATCCTGCTTGATGTCTGGCTTGGGGGCAGGCGCTGCAGCAGGCTGCTGCTCCGCTGGGGCCGCATCCGCCGCGCCCTGCTCACCTGCCCCACCTGCGTCATCCCCAGAGGCAGGGGCGGCCACGGCGCGGCCCGCAGCACGCTGCACGCGCGCCAGCACGTGAGCTCCCTTGAGCCCGCGCGCAGCTGACCCCATGTCCTCCATGTCCACGTCACCACCTGCCACGGGTGCGGCAGTGCAACCATCGGGTGGGTCAACACAGTTGCTGGGAGGGGTTGCACGTGTCGCACGTCACCGCACAGTGCACGCAGCAAGGCTTTACCCCCTGGCCAATATAGACCTTCAATGCAACAAGACACTCGCCCTTTTGTGGCACACACACCTTGCGCAGTCGTAGTGCCCTCGCCGCCCTCCTGGCCCTGATCTTGCCCGCCATCTCCCCTGCTCGTGCCAGCAGCCCCAGCAGCACCCCCTGTGGTGGACTTGGACTTTCCCAGCCGCGGCAGCATGTCAGACAGCTTGAGCTGTTGCCGCTTGTCGCTCATGGCGGCCACCTTCTTGTGCAGCCAGTCCGGGTGGCGCACGCGTGGGCATGGGTTGGGGATCTCCTGCGGGTCGTGTTGCAAGTGCAGGGACACAGTACACACTTGTATGGTGGTCCATTCTGCTGCTTGCTGCAGAGACCACTGTGTATGGCGACTGCAGCTGCATGCATCAGGCATACACGCCATGCATGCTGTAGCCTCAGACCTGGGGCAGGCCGCTGGCATGTCCTTGCCACAACACCTTTCACCACACCTGCAGTGCGGCTGGGATGGTGATGATCTTCTGGATCGCAGAGCTCAGGCGCTCCCGGTAGTAGCCCCAGTCCACGATGTCGCGCACGTCAGGCACGCAGTGCGCAGGGGCTGAGCGTACAGGGGCGGAGGGAAGGAGCAAGAAGAGGAACATCAGTGCACTGTGAGGTGATGTGTGACCACAAGGCCAGAGACATAGGGCATGCACAGGCAGCAGGCGCCGTGAGCAAGCCAATGGCGCAGCACAGCCCCACCACCGCACAATGCGGACCACACCATGGCTGCGCACCAGCGCACAACAAGCGCAGCACAGGCCCCGGACGGGGCACGCAGGAGCTCAGCTGCAGTCCATCACCATGACGTCATGCTCAGCATCAGCACAGCATCAGACACCGCGATGCAGCGCTGGGCGCACCTGAGCCCACGTCGCCGCCGCACCACTGGCGCAGGAACGCGCGCGCGACCGCAGGCTGTGCCGAAAAGATGGACACAGGGATGGCGCGCTCCGAGGTGGGGGATGACTCAGGCCTGGGGCGTGGTGGAGGATGTGTGGGGTGTGAGGGATGTGAGTGGGTGTGACATGGTGTGAGGCGGTGTTAGGACACTTGATGGATTCATATATGATGCAACTTTGTATGACCTGTGGGAGCCTGAGTATCAGTGGTGGGTGTTGTTCCATGCAGCAGTAGATCAGAGCATGACCCCTCAACTGCACTGCCCTGGCTCCCGTACATTGTACTAATGGACTACCACCCCCATCGCGTTGCTCCAGCCTCTCATCGTGCATCTCACAACCTGTGGTCTGTGCCATGCATGCCATATCAAGACGCTCATATTGCACATGCCGCACTTCTTGGCAATGACGTAGGTGCAGTTCAGGCCCTTGTCCTTGATGCGCTCATCGCCCAGGAATGCACCCAGCCGCTTGGCGCATGTGATGGCGCAGCTCTTGCGGCCTGTCACGCACATGGCGGTATTTGGGTAGCAGCAGGGGTATCATACAGGGTGAGGAGGTAGGGCGCAGCGTGTGGTCTTCAGGGCAGCCAATGGCTGCTCTGTTGCCTCTGCAGCAGCACTCATTTATGATATTGGTTGATGAAAGGTCTGGTTGGCAGACCACAGCCTCGGCATTATGATAAACTGCGCACCAGCACCACCCACATGACAAGACCCCCTCTTATGTCTGTACGACCACCAGCACTCACCCTCATACTCCTCCAGCCCCTTGCTCATGGTGGTTGCCTCTGAGATGTAGTCGATCAGCTCCTCGTCCGTGAGGTCACGGCCCTAAGTGCATGTGCATGTGTGGTGTTCCGCTCAGTAAGTTACGGCTGCCACAACTGTCTTGCAAATAACACCGACGCTGCTGTTGCTGCTGTGATACTCTTTGACATTACACAGTAGTGTATAAGATACCCAACACGTGCAAGATGGTGTTTCCACATGGTCACCCCAGCTCCCACTGTTTGTGCAAGAGCAGCTGGAAGGGGGGATTGGCACATGATGGTGCAGAGGCAGTATGCGTCAGGCTGCCTGACTCAGGTACCACATGCATGCCAACAGACAGGGCATGTCATCAGGGCTGCGGCCGTCCGTATCATTCACCTGTGTGTCCAACATGTCCAGCCACCGGTTGGCCACGCCTGCAACTGCCGCGTAGCACTCACTCAGCGTGGAGCCATCCAGGAAGTGTTCAAACACCTCCGCCTGGAACACCTGCCAAACCAGGGCAGGGGGACCGGGGGTGGAGTAGTTTGTGGAGGGGGTTGTGCAAGAGCAGACATTGAGTTCTGTTACTGCCTTGGATATGGATGTTTGGCTTGTGACTGTCAGGCTCCGGCATGCAGAAACATCTGTGACACGCCGTGTTGTTATTATTGTTATTACTGCCTTGTGTTCCTAACATATGCCGTGGCTGTGGCAAGGAGCAGCGCATCAGTCACCTTGCCCAGCCACAACCTAGCCACAAGCGCAAGCAGCAGGATAGGCACGTGAGCTGCACTATGCATATGCTGCTAGTTCGAGGTGCATGCAGATGTGTATGAGCGCTGGAAGACAGCTGGTCTGTGCTAATGACAACCCACACGTCACACACATGGCGTGGCAGCTGGCACCATGTTCCATGGGATGAGACGGAACACGTATGCTTGATGCCTCACGCACCTTGATCAGCTTCAGCTCACCGCGCCGCTTCATCTCAAACCCCTTGAGCTCAGCCAATGACCCATCATCATTGAACACCGCGTAGCTGCAGGACACAACATGGGGGAATGGGGCAAGCGTTTCTAGCTGGGACCAAGCTGCCCAGCACATGATGTCGCACCTTTCCCCGTTGAGCCTACAATCAATGTATCTCTGGCACGCACAGATAGAGAGCCACATCTGCTGTTATGCGCCAGGGTGTGGATGCGCTGCCATGTGATGCTGTGCATGCGCACCGCTTCTTGATCGACTTCCCCTCCTCCTTGGATGCAGGCAGGATCATGGCCTTGTAGGGGCCGTCCACCTCAAATTCAATGGACATCTCAGAGCTCACAGCGTATGTCTGCGCGGTACAACAGGTGGTACAAGGAATGATAAGCAGTACAAGGAATGGTGTCATGCAAGCGTGCAGAGAGCCATATATCCTGCTGGCCCACCGTGTCTCTTCCCACTCAACCTTATATGATGTCTCATACCTTGGTCTCGGGGTCCACCAGTGTCTGATACTGGGGGTTGGTGTTGTGGTCTGCAACCATGACGTTGAGCATGACGCACGGGTAGCTGATCTTCAGCTCCTGCACAAGCCACCCGGAGTTGACCACAAGAGTATGAGCAACAGGGACGTTGAGAGCACACAGCGCGGCATGGAAGCAGCAGGAGCATTCTGAGCCCTGTCAGGGCATGTGCTGGCCCACACCCCAGATCCTTCCTCCAAAACAAACAGCCTACAGGCCCCAACCCATGAGTGCACATGCCGCGTTGAAGGTGTGATCCAATGCAGCTGAATCCGTGTGCAGCCTCGTGTGTGCCGTGTGCGCTGGGCCCACCTTGCCGTTCTTGTTCTTCAGCTTGTAGTTCTCGGGGAAGGAGCCGGGTAGGGCGCACCAGATGCCATCAGTGTCAAGCTCCAGGGGGCGACCCAGCTGGGTCACCAACTCACACGCGCGCTGCACACAGGCGTTGAGGTGGGTGCAGCTCAGCACAACAACAGGTGTGGGCAAACAAGGAGCCTTCTAAGTAAAGCATGTTGTCGCACAGTGCACGCAAACAGCTTCAAGGTGGAGCGGAGTGAGCTAGGTCTACAGAGGTGCACGTGTGGTGGCGATGGTGGGGCGATGTGGTAGAGGTGTGTTCAGGCTGCGAAGATGTGATGCAGCCAACACAGACAGCAACTGCATCATCCATGTGCGATCGGTGCCTGAACATACTTGGTCGCTGCCGTTACTACACCAAACTAAGTTGCAACTGCGCATGAGGGGGCCGCACCTTGATGATGTTGGCGCCTGTGTAGGTCACCACGCCCGCCATCTCCATGCTGTACCACCGCGCGCCCTTTCGCATCACATAGCCGTAGAAGGAGTTGAGGATGCACTTGTGTGCCAGCTGCAGCGACTCATACAGCACGCACCTGCAGCGGGTGAGGCAGTATAGTATCAGGAGCTGGTTTGCCGCGCCCAGTGCAGGATAAGTATTGGGGATTAGTATGCAGCCCCGGCACATTGTTGCCTACCCTCCTTTGCCTCTTCTATTGTCCAAGGGGCGTTGCAGGGGCTTCAACAACACCCACAGTCCCAAGACGAGCTGGTCAGCACCACAAAGTCAACATTGGCTACATGTCCAGTGGCATCAGGACAGCTGGCACAGCACCAGCACCCACATGTCCGCCGCCTCCTGGATCTTGAGCGGGTTGCCCTCCGCGCGTGCTGTCTCGTGCTTGCCCTTCCACACCTTGTTCAGCCCCTTGTACTCATACCGCCGGTCACGGAACGCGCGCACCGTGTCCACGTAGAACGAGTTCTCGCGCTGGCAGATGCCTGCAAGCCGGCGCTCGGTCACGGGCTTGTCCAGCACGCGCTTGTACACCTGTTCAGGCAAGTGGCAGGATGATGGGTGAGGCGAGCGCCACGTTAGGCAACTCAAGGAGGGGCACACGGCCAGGGCACATTGCAGGACACAAGCCCAGGATGGTTCAGCGAGCACAGCAGCTGCACTTTGTTTTGTGCCAGCTCCAATTCTTCATGAAGGCAATGCAAGCGCCCCTCATATCTATCTGCAGCCACTGTATCTACTGCCCCCACATCTTGCGCTCCCTTGCCAAATATTTGCCCGCACCTTCTGGGTGTACTTTTTGAAGCGGTCCTTCAGCATCTTAGCGCGCTCTTCCTGCTGCAGGTCGTCCCATGTACGCGGTGGCGCACCTGCAGGCGCAGCCACATCGAGCCGATGGTTCGGCCAAATAGTGCCTGCTGCATACTGATCCTTTTGCCTGCGGTACCTCTAGCTGGCTTGATGTGGCAGTGCATCCTCATATTGCCACCTGCACCCACGTTATTGATGTCTTGAACTACCTTGCACATCCTACTGGAGTATCAAACATCGTCCTGACCCAGCACACTGAGCACGCGCAACACATCCTAACCTGGCCCTACGCCTCAACAAGGCTCCCAGGCTCTCACCAGGCCCCGCCTTGGGATCTGGGGGGAAGGTCTCACTGGCCAGCTGCTGCTTGATGGCCGCGTACTCTGAACGCGTCGCGGCAAAGCTCTCGCCGCGCCACACCCACTCCATCTCACGCAGGCATGTCTTGCCGGGCTTGTTGAAGTCACACGCTGCACAGTCCTCATCGGTCACGATCGCAGGGGGCTGCAGATGATTGCAAGTGCAGATGCAAGAAAGAAAGTCTTGTTGTTGGGTGGGGCACTTGCTGGGGTCTTACACACTGCAGCATGCTGGCCAGTTGCGCTAGTGTATGAATCACTACAAGCAGCAGCCAGCCAAAGAATAAGCTTACTAACATGGGGCAGTTAGGCAGCTCAGCCTGCATGGATGCAGCAAGCATTGGAGCTTTCACCACCCACCTGCAGGCGGTTGGTGAGGATGATGTTGGGGTACATGGCCGCCACATCCAAGTGGTAGATGAGCGGTGTTTCGTCGCTGCAGGCGCATGGTGCACAGGCGGCTTGGTGTAAGTAAAGGGCATAATGGGAGCAGCAGAGGTGATTGGACTGCCATTAAGGCTGTTGCATCGCAATGTGCCCCGGTCTTGAAAACAAATTCGCAGTCTTTTCCATCAGCACCGTGCCGCTGACATGCAGCAGGCACAAGTAAGGCCCACCAAAGCGGCAGCACAGCGCACACACTGCATGTCCGGCACACCGTGTGGGGTTGTCACGCAAGGACGCCAGATTGGCGGTGATGGCAGCCTTCACGTCCTCATAGTTCACAATGTCCTCCACGGCCATCTTGCCATCATGCCGGATCGCATACCCCAGGTCACGGTCCAGCCTGTCGATGAGGCCCTGGTGCAGAGGGAGGCGCGAGGTGCAGGTTGGGGTGATGGCACATCTCAATGTTCTGGTACACGCCGATCATGCACTCTCACAAACCCCCATGGCAACCAGAGCAACCTGGCCAGCCGACAAGGCCCGTGGAAAAAGCGCAGGCAAGGTTTGGGTGCAGCAAGCACGTGGTGGGATATATCAAGGCAAGACTGGCAGGATGCCACATGGGCTAAGGGGATGGCACGCAAGCACACAGCAGAGCTGTACGCTCTGTACACACCTGGTATGCGGCCGGTGAGCAGCGGAACTTGAGCGGCAGGTCGGAGCGGAAGACGCCGCTCTCGATGGCCTCCACCTTGCCGCCGATGTACGTCTCGCTCTCCAGCAGGTGCCCCTGCAAGCGCGGATGAGGTGCACGGCACGGGTACTTGCGGTTTAAAGGTCTCTGGCGCCTGCGACACCTGAAAGACACCATGCGGATGCTTAGCAGCCTGTAGGCAACAATCATGGTGATGATGCACAAAACATCAAGCGCCACAGCTGGGCGCCTGCATGGCAGCCTGCAGCCCACCAGACTGGCACCTGGACCATCACACCAGCGCAGACCCCCAGCATAACAGTGTCACTAGCACCACAACCCTGTGGTGCGCCACATACCTTGTAGAATGCCTCCGGCTCGCTCGCGTGCTTGTTGGGCGCCACAATGCCCTTAGCATATGCCTGCACCATCAGCAGCTGCTCACACAGCGTGCCGGAGCCCTGCGCGTGCACACATGGCGTACAGCAGCAGCAGGATCCTGCCGATTGGTGCCTCGACAGGCACCTGGCTGTGACTGCGGCAGCATACGGAGTGGGGTGCGACATCATCATGGAGAGTGTACCGCATGCAGACCGCTCAGCAGCCATACCTTGCGCAGCACCTCGTCAGGTGGCAGCGGAATGATGGTGGCGAGCGAGAAGATGAAGGGGTGGATGTAGCTGCGTGTGGCAAAGGGAGCGGGACAGATCTCGCATGTGAAGGGATTTAAGGTGCGCGAACAGCACTTCATGTATAGTTGTTCAAACCATGCCCTCGATTACTCACTGCCATGCCACACAGGCACGTCCGTACACTCGCACGCAGCACACACGCACATCACACCCATGATGCCACACCCACGTCATGTACAGGTAGTATGTGGACACCGCATCTGACACCGAGTAGGAGGCCATGGCCTGCGGCTGCTCAGCCGCCATGCGCCCCATGTCCTCCGGGTCAACCTCAACTGGGTCGTACCCCAGCTTGGCCTTCGTCACAGCCTACGGCCATGCATTTGAGTGTGGTGGTCAAGCGCTTGGCGATGAAGCAGTGACACGCACAGAACTGGAGACACACATGAGTGATTATCACAGGATGAGCGGCGTGTGCACAACTCGAGCCATGGGTGCCTGATGACAAGCATATGCGGCTGCACACTGCTGCTGCATCAGTCCATGGCCATGCACTGTGTAAGCTTATATGGCTAGCAGCTGATGGTGGGCCCCATACACAACACCTTGAGGCCGCGCGAGCCCTGAGGCAAGTAGGAATCACGATTCACCCAGTGCATGCAGTCCATGTGCACCGCATGCCGCGCCAGTGTCTCCCCGCTGCTGGCCGCCCTGCGGTGTGCGATGACAGCATGCGGATATTACAATGCCAATGCACAGCTCCTTGGCTTGCCGCTGGGGCCATGCACTCCATAGCCGCGTGGTGCTCAGGCTCCGAAGCCCACTTCATCCCAACCCCACCCTGGCCCACAACAACCCCTCCGCACTGCATCAAGACAGTGATCAGCGTAGGTCACATGGCCCTGCCGCACCAGAACTGCTCCCCCAACACCTCATCACCCCACCTGAAGCCCAGCTCCGCATACATGTCCATGCCATGCTTGGTGCAGCGCGCAGCGACAAATGGAAAGTCGAAAAAGTCACCGTTGTATGTCACATAGATGGCGGGCTTCCCCTGTGGGCACCAACCGCCAGCGCCAGCATTAGCGTGATGTACAGGAGTTCGCAGGTGTGGCCTCTGCGTTGCCACCCTAGCACAAGTTGCCTGGCCATCACGCAGCTTGCTCTAGGCCACAGGTTTCACCTTGCACTAGGCTGCTGAAAGGAGATTATGGCTCACCCGCAGCCGTATGCCCGACAGTGCACCTGCAGCCCTCACCACTGTGCGTCCATTCCCCTCCTTGGGTATCCCCTATTAGATCTTTAAGCCACATGCAACGCGCACACTCGTACCTCGCGCATGTGGCCAAAGAAGCGGCGCAGCAGCGCCAGCTCATCGGCCTCATTGAA
The DNA here is from genome assembly GCA_004335575.1 of Haematococcus sp. NG2. Taxonomy (NCBI): domain Eukaryota; kingdom Viridiplantae; phylum Chlorophyta; class Chlorophyceae; order Chlamydomonadales; family Haematococcaceae; genus Haematococcus; species Haematococcus sp. NG2. Next base: position 3,366,869 of record QAXD01000013.1, on the reverse strand, counting down.
CACAATGAAGGGGCCCTCAAACTCGGGCTTGGGCGTGTACTCAAAGTTGGCGATGTCCTCCCCCACCACCTGCAGCAGGTGTCGCACACCCACAAAAGTATGGGGCAGTGAGCGGAGCACATGGGGATGTAATCTGCATGCCACTCAAGTGTGAACACAGTCTGCTGGTATCAGCTTTGTGAGTAGGTGAAGGGGCCATGCTGTCCGGCATAGACCGGCACCCCAACAACCCCCCCTTAAACCACATTAACCAGTTCCAACCAACCCCATCCATGTTCACCTCGCGGTTCGTGATGAGGTAGCCTTGACGGTCAATCATGTATGAGATCATGAAGATCTGATCGTACTCGGCGTTGGGGAACTGCAGCGGCAGCTTCGTGGTCTCAATGTCCCACGCGCAGATGCGTGGCTCCGCACGCTGCAGCAGGTCCGCACGCCGCGTCAGCCGCGTCACACCATCCTGGGGGCCAGCGGGACAGGTGGGTAGGAACCGGACATCGTGGCGGGACCAGACAGAAGGTTTGGTGGGTCATTAACCTAAAACTCCACCACCGCTGCACCATTTGCCCACCACCCATGAATCCACTGCCCTTCACAGTCACCCTACCTCAGACCATCCTTCACCACACACACCTGCCCCATCTGTCCCATGCTCGGGACTCTGAGCCCCCTGCCCCAGCAGCCACACACCTCTCACCACCCACCTGGCACGACACCGTGAACCAATGGCCGCAGCGCACGTCCGAGTCGATCGCAAAGCGCACATGGTAGGGCACGTCAAACTCGCGCATGTCCTCAAACGCCTCCGTCACATCCTGGGTGGTGCAACAACACATGCGCATGCGCATCTCAGCCACTTAAATCGCCAGCGTGTGTTAATGCAGCTTACGCACGCTGGCGCAACTGTCCATGCTCAAGCACAATTCACCTCCGACAGCTGGGCGAAGGTTTCAAGGCCACATAAGCTACAGCCAGCCTTTCTCGGCTGCAAGGCCACATAAGCTTGGCAAGCAGCCACCGCGCAGGCAGTACACACCTGTAGCGCCGCAGCACCCGTACTGCCCCCACCCGCAACCTGCGCCTGCAGAGCGGCCAGCTCTGTGTACGCAGCGGTCGTCTTGGCCCGCGCCTTGTTGCGTGCCACGTGTGGCGCCACCTCCTTGCGCACCTGTGGGTGTCAGCGCATGTGTGTGCGTGCAGTGGCGCACGAGGGTGGCGATCAGAGCATCCGGTGGCCAAGCTTATGCAGGTGGCTGCAAGCCTGTTGCTGTGATGTATGGTGTGTTCACCGCCCAATGCCTTGGTCACGTCCAGACACCAATCCCACCAGTTCACCACATGCTAAACTGCAACAGCCAGGCACTCCCAACACCAATGGTCCATGCATGTTCCTCCCCGAACATGGCCCTCACACCTCAATGAGTTGCTGCACGTTGTAAAAGCTGATCTTGAGCAGCTTTCGCTTGAGGCCTGAGAGGTGATTGGGCTGCAAGCAGGCACAGCAAGAGGGCCAGTATAAGGGAGGTAGGCACAAAGCATCACACAGCTTCATAATAGCGTGATGCATACGTAAACTTCCCCATGAAGTTCTGCATTCAAGTTGCACTGTATGAGGCACAGCAACCGTGAGGGGCCGCAACACAGTGCCACTGAGTCACACTTACCAGGTCCAGATCCTCACGCTCCACCACCTCCACCTCCTTGATCAGGCCATCACACTTTTTCCGCAGGTAGCCCTCCACCTCCATCTCACACCCCCTGGCCACCTGTGCATGCAACCATGCAGAGCAGCCGTCATTGTAAGCCGTGCCAGCCAGCCCCTCCGCTGCAGCGGCCGCATGCGGCATGCTCCATGCAAACTGCTGCAAGCCAGCACCTTGCCTGCGAACTGCCCCAATGGCAGCACTCACAGCTAAAAGCTTCAGAGCAAAGCAGCACAGCTCAGCTCAAGCAGGCCACAACCACCTTCCACTGCTTGAGATGAGCAACATGACGATGCAGGTATGGGCGCACCTGGACATAGAAGTAGGGCGCAAACGGCACTCGCGCCTTGAACATGGCCCCGTCTTGGCACATGAAGTAGCAATCCACTGCACTGATTGTGTGCCCACTGTCCTTGTCCTCCATGACAGACTGCGCGCACAATGCACACTGTTTGCACATGAGCTGCAGAGCTTATGTATAACACACCAGGGCTTCATGTGTTCCTAATCGGGACACAACATGCAAGATGCAACCTTGTCTTGCGCGTGTTGCTGCAGCACCACATGCAGCAGCATACTCAGTGCATGCTGTGTGTTGTGTCAACACACAGGCCGTGTGGTTCACAACACCACAGTCCACAAGGTGTGGGCAAAACTTGATGGACAGGACACTGGAACTGTGCAGCAAACTGTCATGTTCTCCACTCCAGCCTGCTTGGCGCAACCCAGGATGCAGCTGGCATGCATTCAAGCACAAACACGCTGCTGATGTAGCATGTGCGCGTGTGGCACGCACCGGCTGCATGTTCATGAGCCACCCCAGCCGGTCCTCTCCATTGGTGAACAGAGGGAAGCCAAGCCCTGCTTCAAGTGCATCCTCCGCGCGCGCTTGCTGCAGCTGCAGGGTGCAAGGGGAAACGAACACCACAGCCATGGTACGCGTCAGGTGGGCTGAGGGCAACTTGTGCCATGCATCATGCATATACTTCCGCAGCTGTCACGCCGCTCCATGCCATACATGCCCAAACGACAGCTGGGTCTGAATTGATCACCGCTGCGAACCTTGGCATTGCTCTCATCTGCTGCTGCGGATGATTCGCTCCTGTCGCCCTTCATGAAGTTGCCATTGAGGCCACGGTTCAAGATTCGTTTGCCCCTGCCACCACGGCCACCACGGCCTCCAAATTCAGCATCGCGGGCCTGTAAGGACGTAATGCGGCCCCCGCCTCGGCCGCTAAAGGCGGGACCACCCCTGCCCCGTCCAGTCATTTGATCGGTGCCTTACACCGATTGCTTTGGTTTTATGCGTTCATTCAGCGAGTGTGCAGAATGCCATCTTTATTAAATTGAACAACACTGCAAACTAGTACAGGTGATATCTGACCCTGGCTGATTTGAGTTAAGTGCTTTATGTTCCGTGTGTCTGAATTTCAATCCACAGTTTGAGGGACACACATGGTGGGTGGGACTTAAATCGCACGGACGTTGCATGAAACCTTCTACACACATTATCAACATAAAATTGATCGCTTTCTATCCAGTGTTGAGACGTCCAAGCACAATACAGGGCTGAAACCAAGCCACTGAATATTTCAGCGATGAGTGTTGCACTAATAACTCGCTCCAGTGTCTGTTCTCGGTGAGCACGGCATGCTGACGCAGCACGTCCCTTTTTCTCAAAACGTGCTCCTTTTGTGTCTCGACATGCGCAAAGGCTCCAGGACTGATGGGACTTGCTGTTATTTTGCAGGACTGTGGTGCGCCCACATGGCTCTGGGTCCCCCATGCTGCACGCAATCGGCGCCAGGTTCCCAGTCCGCGCAAGTGGTTGCTTGGCCATGCACCCAAATCGTGAAAAGGCGCAGGATGAGCATGAGGAGCACCAAAACGCGGCAGCCAAGTGCGTGCGAGAGGTGCTGGGTTGTTTGCATGGCGCTGTGTCCCAACACATGGGGAGCGCTCATGCTGACATCGTGCTGGCATGTTCATATCTAGAAGCCAAAGTGCAGGCCACCACTGCCAACTGTATCACCTGTGATAATGCATGCCGCTCCAAGTACACGAACACACTGCTCAGCAATGCTCACCATGCCCTTGCACCAAGGTCAACCGTGCCCACACTGCTGCTGCTCAAAGCCATTGATGTGCCATATCTACGACATTGTGCGTTTAAGGCCATGTGACAGGGCCAACTCACCCATGTGGCTGTGCACCGCGCTGCAGGCTCCAGACCCCTGCACCAGCATTGCATATGCGCGCCGCTGCCCTGGGCGCGCTGGCTGCGTTCAGCCAGTGGATCCTAGCAGCCACCACAGCCTTTGCTGCAGATCTAGACCCTGTGGTGGAGTCGGCGTATGCACCACAGCACACCACCACCCTGCTGGACTGGATGCTTATCGGCCTGCTAGCATACTGGGTGGTGCGCGTCGTGTCGTACAGCAGGAGTGCGGTGAGTGGGGATGCTGTTCAAGCATCAGTGCGCTGCCTGCTGAGGAAGCTGCATGGTTCGGCTGTGAGGTGTGGGTGTGAGAATGTGGCAGGCGAAGCAAAAGGATGGATGTTTGCAATGAGTGGGAGGGGTGCGCAGTCAGGAATGCTGCTCAAGAGGATTTTTGCCGTTGTGGCATCAGAATTTGAGCAGGGGCATTTTTACGGGCCAGCATTGGCCAGTGACCAGGATTACAGCCGTACGGTGCCTTTTGTGCATCCACCCAAGTGTGCAACCCTCACCCTGCACAGGACCAGGACTCCCAGAGCAACAGCAGCACACCAGGCAGGCGCGGGCCGGGCAGCAGCAAGGGTATCAGCAACGACAAGGCCAAGCCTGGCCAAGTGAAGCAGAATGAGGAGGAGGGCCTCACTGGCCTCACACATGCACACGTGCGCAGGTGTGCATCTATGCGGTCCTTACATTCTGTCTGTTCTTGGGCAGCCACCCACATATTGCCTCGCGGTGCTCCTCCTGAGGCTTGCAGCACGCTCCCACATGCAACACCTGCATGGCACCTCACCATTGCCACAGCATGAGCCATCGGGCCCTGCTGATATCCTTGCGCTGTCGATCGACTTCAATGCCCATCTGGGCCGATGCTGCCATTACTGCTGTACTGCTGTACTGCAGCTACATGGAGCTGGCTGATTCGTCCAACCCTGACGTGCTGCAGCTGCGCAACCGTGCGCTTGCAACAGCTGCGTCGTTCAGCGTGGGTGTGGCAGTGAAGGAGTGCCAGCCGCGCATTCGGGGGCTGCTGCACGACATGGTGGCGGCAAGCAGTGCAGGCGGGGATGCGCATGGACCCCTGCCACGGCCACACGCTGCAGATGCAGACCCTGTGGCGCAGCTGGTGCGTGTCAGCTGGGTTGGCTTGGTGCTGGTTGCTTGGCTGGGCTCGGTTGCGGCTCAGGTGGAGGAATGCACAAAGCAATCTGGGCGTATGGTTGCACGCTCTTTGCTTGGCCGCTCCCAGTACCGCACAACACCTCACACTGCACTCAGGTGTGGGAGGATGTCACAGAGCTGTGCAAGGCACGCAACGGGGAGCCGCTTTGCCGCGTGTGGAATGCCATGAGTCACGGCGAGCACGAGGCGTTCATGATGCATCTGGTGGAGGTGGTGGCCATGCGTGCATCCCAGGAGCAGATCCAGGCCATGGTGCGTGCGGCGCGTGAGGCAGCCACAGGCATCTACCACGACCCGGCCGGGACGAATCAGAACCCCAAGGGTGGCTCATCCTCCACGCCTCCACAGGGCAAGGCAGGCAGCAGCGGGCGCGACATCCGGGGTGGTGGTGCACACTGAGCCCCATGCGGCCTGCAACAGCAAGGGCAAAGCTTTGGGGCACTCATTGTGGGCGCTGGTACCACACGTGTGGCTACACAATGCTTTTTGTGAATAGCCCTCATTGGTACACGCAGATGGGCTGGGCAGCAGCACTCGTGTATGCAGCAGTTGCGGTGGGGCTGGGGGTTTACGGAGTGAGATGTGTTGATGGCAGCGTGAATGTCAGGAAGCAGTAATGGTGCATGCAGTACTGCACGGCAACAGACTTGCAGCACAATTCAACATCAGTGTGAAGCATGTCGAGGGCAGGCGTGCGACCGGTACTGTCATGATAGCATCACTCTGGCATCATCAGTCAGTTCTTGTTGTGCTTCTTCTATAAGTCCAAATCTTACGTGGTGCCCAGGGCCCAGGTGTCTGGGAGTTGCATGGCATCCTGTGGTGTGTCTACGCGTCAATGTGTGCATGTCATCGCAGTTTGAACAGGAGGTGTGCAGGTGCAGTGGTGGCTGAAAAATGCGTGACATGTCCCAATCGGACCACCATAACGCATGCAACCATGTTGCAGTGTGGCTGGCTGCTGGTGTCGGCCATGACAGCCACCCCTGATGGCAGGACGCCGACAGCGTGGTGTTACTACATTCTGAACAGTTTCATGCGCAGTCAGCACCGTGTCATTGCGTGTGGTGTGGGGGAGGCTGCTTGTTAATTGGCAGCAGGCATGGGCGATTGATGACTTGACGACATCTGAACGCTTGTTGTTTGTGACATGTGGCTTGAGTGTGGTCAAGTTGGATAGTACATGCAGGTGCAACTGATTGTGCGTTTCGCCCCTTGCACATCATTTCCAAGGTGCAAGGGTGTGTGAGTTGTTGGCATGCTGATGGCAGTTGCGGCATAGTGCACATGATATCATTTGCACGCACACAAACACGCACCGGTGTTGGTGCATGGTCCAGGTCCAATGCGATGGCTTTGTTGAAGGTGCAGTTGAAGGCTACTCAAGCGTGTGTATGCAGTGACGAACAAGGATGAGGCGTGGGGGGCACCACTTTTTGCGCAGGTGTAATCCTCACACTGTTCATAGTCAGTTGCCAAGGGCCACTATCTTGGCCATGTTTGGCCCACTACACTTTGGTTGTCGAATGTGTTAACTGCAGCCTGACGGCTTTTGTCCCGGGCAGCTATATTGCTTAACCATGCTTTTCACATTGCAGAGGCGGTCACCATGCAAAACCTCACACGGCGCTCACTGTGGTCATTCCATGCCTCAGTCGCTATAAACCCTTCATTCCTAACAGGCGAGCATCCCTGCAAGTGGCTCCATGCTGTTCAAGGCCCATGCCGTCAGCCATGCCCCAGGCAAACTCTGCCCTTTGCACTCCTAGATGCCCTGATTGCCCTCTTAGATGACAACGGTGTGTACTGGTCATATGAACAAATCATATGCCAACACGGCAACAGCCAACCACCTGCTCCGCTTGCTGCTGCCCAACTTGCGCTGTATGAGTAATGGATGGTGCAGGCTGCTCCACGCTGCATAACAGCCTCCGCACCAGCCATTACTCTGCATCATCCTGCTCTGATATTTAATGTGCAACGGATAGCAGCAACCCCATGCGCGTGATGAATTGATGAGCACCAACACACCCCCACACTCAGCACATGAGCCACACACACTCTTGCACTCGGGGTCATGTCACTCATGCCTGGGGCCGCCTGCTGATGTGCGCACTGCGCGGCGCGCCTCTTGCAGCTCGTGCTGTGCACGCAGCTGGCCCCTGATGAGGGCGGAGTGGGGGATTGTGCGGCGCAGGAACATCCTGCAGGCAGGGCAGCCGGCGCGCGGCGTCAGCACGGGGTGCATGGGGAGCACAGCGCGGTGGGCACGAGAGAGACCAGGTTGTGTGGATGATGGGGGTTACGTGTTGTGTGTGTGCAGCTCAGCATCAGCATGCGGGAGCTGCTTCACGTCCGGCAACCATGTTGCTCGCCAGTATGCAGGCCAAATATGCTCGCTGGCTTGCGAAACCCCATTTGGCACAACATTCCACGATGGCCACCGGTGTGACATCACACCACACCAACACTTACAGCTTATTGAATTGTGGCGGGGCAGTTGCTGGCGGCACCAGCACAGGGCCAACTGGTCCCCCAGGCTCGGCACTCAACGCCTCTGCCCACTGCTGCTGCGCCAGCATGTGCGATGCAGACGTGTGCGGCCGCGACAGTGCGGAGGGTGTGCCCAGCGCAGGTGCCATGGCCGCCGTGCTGCTCAGCAGGTGTGGGCGGTACGCCATGTGCGGCGGTGCACGGCTGGGGGAGGGCGGCGCGGACAGTGTGTGGGGCTGGCCTGAGCCAGGCAGTACAAACACGCCGTGAGTGGGGGCGCAGGCTGCAGCCAGTTCCAAAGCCCAGGCAGGGGTGTTGGGGGAGGACATAGGTGATGCAGGCAACAGGGCCCCGTTGCCGTGTGTACTGCCTCCAGTGCTGGCTGGACCCTCCGCCCTGCCCTCAGTCCCCGGCGCGCTGGGCGCAGCCGCTGCGGCCAGAGAGTTGCGTGTGGTGCGGCCACGCAGCTCACGCACCCCCATCCGTTGCAGGTCCACCACGGCTTGGTGGACCAGCCAGTCTGGATCCTGCCCCCCTGAGCCTGCCGCTGCAGATGCTGCCCGGCTCTTTGCCTGGGGGGACAGAACGCCGCTGCTGCCGTGCACCCCTGCCTCCACCTCGCCAGCCCCCACCGGCCAGCTGCCTGGCACATGTGTGGTGTCTGTGCTGCCGGCCCGTGTGCGGTGCACAGGTGAGGTCACGGGGGAGGGACCTGTGAGGATGCTGATGCCAGGGTGCATGTGCACACCGCCGCTCCCACCTGTGCTACCGCCCACAGTGGACGCGCCTGTGCGCGGCCGTGCAGCCATGCCATGTGGCGACGGGGTCAGCACAGGGGATGCTACACCGCTGTGCAGGATGCTGTTGGGCACATGACCACCCAGTGCCCCGCTCGCACCCAGCACCGCACCCCGCAGCGGGCTCCCCGCACGTGGCGGGCTACGGGCCCGTGCAGGTGTCCCCTGCCCCATGGCTGCTGCAGTGCGTGCGCGCTCTGGGGAGTGGGAGCCGTTAGCTGCCAGCTCGCTGGGAGGGGGCGCCCCCAGGGCGAGGGAGTAGTATGTGGGGGCTGTGTCGTAGGCCGCGTTGAAGGAGCGGAAGCGCGGCTGGTCCAGCCCCACGTATGCACCTGCCACGGTGAAGAACATGTGTGTGCACAGGGTAGGAGGAGACGGGCATGAATGAGGGAGCATTTCATCCCCTCTGTGTGCCTATCCACTTGAAATCGCTGCACTGTGAGTTTGCTGCAACTAAGCAATGCAAGCCAGCATGTGAGCCAGCCGCAGTTGTGATGGTGGTCGTGTGTACTCTAGCGGCAATCAGGGCCCGGCATGCATGCACATCCGTAAAAGACTGTGTTATTATGAAGCATGCATTCTTGCTGCCAGCTTGCTTGCGTACTGTGGTTGTTGAGTGCTGCTCAACCCCAGGCTGCAGGTGAGGGCATCAAGCCATTGACAACCTTGCTCGACCACATGCCCCAAAACTCATATCACACCCGCGCGCACCTGGCCCCAGCGCCGGCCCTGTACCGCTGACCGCGCCATTGTGCCCCGCCACAGTGCGCGTGTCGGGCTTGTACCCTGCCGGCAGTGCCACCAGCCGTGGCAGACCGCTGCCAAACGCGGCCTTGTATGCTGGTGTGCTCTTGTCAGCCGCGTACGCGGTACAAGTGGCGGGCATGCCATCCATGGCAACCTGGGGGTCGAACATCCTGTCGAGGCAAGGTTTGGTGCATGGCACAGCAGTGAGCAGGTTACCAGGATAGCAAACCACATGGGTGCAGGTCTGGTGTGCACGAAGTCGGACCATGTCATGCAGCAGAAAGCCTGACTGCATGAGGCTTGCTGTGTTGGCTGCCAACCTGAGCCCTCAACAATGGTCTTGCTGCACATGCTGCTCGCACACATGCATCCCCAGGCCGCCTCCCAGCACCACCCAGCGCCCTGAATCCACTCACTCCTGTGGCAGTGTGGCGGCCGGCGGCCGTGGCTCGCGCGTGTTGCGGCCCCACCGCTCGCTCTCAATCGCGCGCGCACCCTTGGCAGTGTACCACCCCCGAGCTGTCCAGCTCGCGTAGTCATGGGGCAGCATGGTGTGTGCTGCTGAGCTCTTGGCCCTGGCTTCGTTCAGCTCATGTGCAGTGGACCCACTGCGCGAGGCACACGGCATCGGCGACTTGGAAGGTGGGAGAGGCGCAGTGCCAGCAGTGGCGCAGGCATGTGGACAGGAGCATGTGCACGTGCTCTGCAAAGTGGACAGTTGTTGTGCTTGATGTGCAACACAACCCCCCAGAAGACTCGAATGCTGTGCAAACGAGTCTAAGCTACAGCCACACCATGCCAGCCAGGCGCGCACCGCTCGGGCGACTTGAACGCAGGTGAGGGGCGCGTGGGATCCTTCCAGGGCGACATCATGTGGTGCGACTGCCCAGGGCTGAGCACTGGCATACCAGTAGTGTGGTCAGCAAGGGGGTCGGCCTCATATGCCCCCGGCCCAACCTCTGGTCGTGCAGCTGGGTGCTGCGGGTGCGCAGCAACGGGCACGTGAGCAGACAGCAACAACTGGATTGGGGATCGCCTGCTCATGTGCATGTTGTGCAGTGCAGCACTCTGCATGGTGTTTGATGTGCAACTGCGGTCGCGGTCAAGTGCCCAGGTGCCAGCACAGCACATGCACGTCGCATGCCCCAGCAAGCACGTGTCTGTGTCACACATGCGTACAACGTGAGGTGACGTACCACGTGCGTCTGGCGCGGGTCAGAAGGTGAGGTCAGGTCCATGCTGATGTGGCCGGTGCGCCCCGACGGCGCGGTGTTGCGGAACGTGGGGCTGCCGACCTGTTGGCCACCATCACGCAGCAACCCAGCTTGTTGCTCTTAATCATGCTCTACTTTCCCGCATTACATCTTGTTGCGCGCGCTGTGCAGTTTTGGCTTGCCATCAGCTACCTCGATCACCACTGTACACACAAGAAGTGCTGGTGCTGGGGCAGGCAAGCCAACCCAACCCCATGATTACCACAGAGCCTCCCAAGACCCGCCTTCAGCCCCGAAGCCTGTTTACGCCATACCAACAGAATGCAACTGCAGCTAACCAGTGGCAGGTGCAACCTGGCAGGTGCAGACTTAGTCTGTATGGTAACTGCGGACGCCCACCTTGTCCGCCAGGCTGTTGCCCACATCATAGATTTTGTCTGGCGAGACGGTGTGCGAGCGCGTGCTGCGCAGCGGTGAGCCCAACGCGCTAGGAGAAAAACTCTCAGGTGGACCTGTGGCCCCTAGCCCTGACCCCAACGTCCCAGTAGCAGTGCCTGTGGCAGGCAGGGTATCAGTCATGGGTCTTGCATGCAAGTGTGCATGATGCCGCGCCAGCTGACAGTTGCACGGTTTCAAGTGTCCATGTACACAGCACACCTTTCCCCCCTGCACTCGACATGGTGTTGCTGTGTGGCGCCTGGCCTGCGGCATGAGCTTGCATGCACATACACACATACCAGGGATCACAACTCTGAGGTCCCGGGTGTCAAAGCGCGGTGCTTTGGGGAACGTGACGGCCGATTTGTGCCGTGCCTGTGCCCAAGCGTCAAGCGATAGTGGGACAATGTGCTTGACATGAAGGCCAGCCACCGACATTGCACCGCATGCAGCAATAGCGTCAATGAAGCTCGCGCACCTTCTCATCTGCTTCTAAACTGCTGACACGCAAGTCAGGGTGAGGGCTTTCTGGAGGCAGCACGCTTGGCCCCACCATCGTCAGTTATTATTGCGTGCAGCTCTGCCTAAAAGATCCAAGCGCAGCAAACTTGAAAGGTCGCTGGCCCAAGCCAGCTAGTACGAAACGACGAATTCTATATACATCATGGCGCTGCTTTCAAACATGACATGCATGCACTATCTCCACCTCGACACCTGTAGTGCCTTACTCTGTCCATCATTGTGGTTTAGGTCGGCAGTGGCTCAAGCAATTGAATTTGCACAAGCTCCATCTGCGCTCTGGCCCCATGCTGGCTGGTTTGGTACCTTGCCACCCATCGGGGTGGGGCCGGGTCCTTGCCAGCCCCCGCGCTCGTGAATTTGTGCGGTGTCATGCATGGTCTACAACCCCGAACAAGGCAAGCAAGATTGTGACGGCTCAGCCAATTATCGGGTTCCCGCACAATGAAACACGGCTTGAAGGCCAGGAGTGCGATAATGACCAGCTGATTGAAATGCTGGTAAGGAGGTGCTTGCATGGTGTGCATGTGCTGTGGCACGCTGCCAGCACGTGCCCCGGAGCAGGCACACAGGCACATGATTCTGTGGTCTACAGAGCTGGCTGAAGAATAGCAGTTTACAGGCCCATTCAGCTCCACCTGCTTGCACTCAGTGAATGTCCATCAGCAGTGCAGCACACCCCTTGCATGGCTCACCCCGCAGGCGCCATACATGACTGAGGAGCGCGTGTCGCGTATCGAGCGGGTGATTGCCAACCGCACATACAGGTGAGCCTAGTTGGTGAATGTTGCTGTGCAGAAAACTCAACCGCCCTGTGTGACGCTGTTCAACTGCTGTGCCAGCCCTCACAACACGGAACAATCACAAGACGTGGCTGACGGGCTGTCTGTGTGGCCCACTGGTTGCAGTGTACTGCCTGTGGTGGAGGGCCTGTATGACATGGGAAATCTTGCCGCGGTGTGCCGTACTGCTGATGCATTCGGGCTAGGAGCCGTCCACTGCGTAAACCGAAGGCACGTCTGCTGGGGATCAAGAAATGCCTGCAGCAGGCTATCCAGTCACCAGATGCAGCTACCGGCCAGGAGATGGCCATGGGGAGGTGGAGATGGACAGCAACAGGAACAGCACTGGTCTTGTGTTTGTTTTGTTGTGTTTTACAATTTGGTCATGGCCCAGGCATCATGCTCAAAGTCGCCCCCTGCACACTGCACCCGTGCGCGATGGCCGCACATGTGCAGTGATGAGAAGTACAAGCAGTCAATGCGCACAGCCAAGGGCTCAGACCGGTGGCTGGACGTGTCAGTGTGGAACTCATCTGCAGAGTGTGCAGCATCAATAAAGGTGAGGGCCACGGCTGGCAGGCACGATGGTTGGATTTCACAGTCCCGTGTGGCAGTACCTGCTGCTGTTGCTGCTGTTGCTGCCACCAGGCAGGGCCCGGTCGCAGCTGCACCACAGCAGGCAGGCATTGGGACAGGCAGGCAGATTGCAGCAGGTGCTGCATGAGGGCAGGGCCAAGAGCCAAGAGCGGCATACCTTCCAACGGGGTGTCCTGGCTGTGCATCACCCTTGAGCCGAGACGTCTGCTTCTTGCACCCAGCCTCTGCACCACACGCATGCAGACGCACACTCACGCACGCATACACCGCACTGCAGGCTGCCGGGTACCAGTTGGTGGTGACGCACCTGCGTGACAGCTCGGTCGCGATCCAGGACGTGGACTTCACGCGCCCCACTGCGGTACGTGACGTGTTGCAAGAGGCCGGCCTGCCTGCCTAGTGCGTGTGTAGAACACAAGAAGATATAACACCACTGGCAACGAGCTAGCAAGTGTAAGAGAGTGAGGACTGTAGCTGTATGTGGATCCTGTGGGGCTGCATTCGCGCTGGCAGTGAGGCCTTGCTTGCCTGGCTGCCACTGAATGCAGTTTGTGCTGGGGAACGAAAAGTTTGGCGTGAGCGAGGAAATGGTGCAGGCGGCAGACGTGACGGCGATCATCCCCATGGTGGGTGTGCACACTGTGCAGGGAGTGAGCCATCTGAGGTAACCGAGCAGGGAACAACGTGCACACAATGCATGGCGCTGCTGTGTGACCCTGTGACCCGCCGCAGCACATTGCATTGACATATCCACGTCAAAAGGCTGCAAGCAGTGTGGTGGTGTCAGGGAAGACAGCATCATACAAGGGGTGGGCAAGCTTGTGGCCAGGCTTGTGGCATTCTTGCCATTTGAACCACAGCAACTCAGAGCTCCACTAACTGATGCTGTGGCTCCCTTTTCAACGGCCATGCGTGTACAGGACGGTTTTGTGGAGTCATTCAACATCAGTGTGGCAGCAGCACTCATCATGTATGAGGCGCGCGCGCAGCGTGCACGGCGGCTGGGGCGGCACGCCGACCTCACGCCTTCCCAGCAGCGGGCGCTGAAGGCGGCCTTGATGATGCGCAGCGTGGTAGGTGTGGTGTGTGTAGAGCTCAGGGCTTGTGATTGCTTGTGAGGCTTCAGTTACAGCCACTGAGGGCAGGGCCTTCCTGAGCCGCTTCAACATGCTCTGCCTCTGCATGGTGGGCACGTTGACTTACTGCGGGGCCATAAGTGCTAGGCCGGCCCACAACATGTGAATCATCATGTGCTTGTGCACACCACTGCCCTCTTGCTACTGAATCCCCTGTGACTGTCCCAACACCTGCAGCGCGAGTCAGACACACTGATTCGGGAGCTGCTTGCACGGCCGCCGCCTGCATGGCAGGCCAGCCGCTTCAAGGTCAAGGCATGAAGGAGAGGCACGTGTGAACATATTTTGGGCGAGGAGTGAGGGTAGCGAGCTGTTGAGAGAGGGGACGCGGGAAGGGTAGAGAGAGTGACAGGGGAGAGAGGCAATGGATGCAAGAGTGAGAGAGAGAGAGAGAGAGAGAGAGAGCATGCGCAAACAGGCATGGAAGTCAGCAGGGATTGAAAGCAGGTTCGAGGCAGAGAGCGCGACAATTCCAAGTGCCACAAAGTGTGCACATTACCTGTTTGCAGCTGTATTTCACAGTTGTGCAGCTAGAATGACTGCTTGTGCAACACAGTAACATGCACTGACTGAACTACCAGCAAACTGTAAGGGGTTTCCAAGCTTGCATTGGATGCAGCCAAATCAAAACAACATAAAACAGGACAGCAGTCACAATAATTCCATACATCCATACAAGACTTCAAACCGGTCGGCACCAGCCGGCACAGCTGGCCCCCAGCCGCATTCATGCCCCTACGCAGCTACGGCCACTTGTGGCACGCACCTCTGGCCCACAACCACTGAGGCCGTCTGGTGAGCCAACCTAAGAACACCACAGGTGCATACCTGCCTCAGGTGCCACCCTCTCAACTTATTCTGCCCTCCTGCATCCATCCTCATTGCTGATGTTCCGGCCTACTGCAACTTAAAGTCTTAAACGCACCACAAGCCACACTACAAAGCCATGACGGCAACTCATGGAGGCTAAATCCTGGGTTGAACTCACTGATCTGAGATGAATGAGCCTCGTGTCTCAGGGACCTTACGAGCAATGAGAGCCACATGCCCTGACGAGCCTCAAGCTGCTGCCACTTGGCCCACCAGCCCTAGCGCCACCAGCCCTCGTGCCGCATCCACCAGTGTGTCGCGTGTGGGCCGCAGTACAAGCCCCAACTTCTGCACAGCCTGCAGTACAGCAGCACAGCGGTATGGAAGCCGAATGTGGAGAGGGCGCACATGCCTTGATGCCACACACAAGTGCAGCATAGGAATGGTCCAACCTGGAGCCTGCGACCTGCCGCACCACAGGCTTCAACGTCCTGCCAAGAGGCCTGGCTTACTATCCTGCTTCATTGTTCACAGCACTCATTTCATACAGCTACGTACTCGCATGCTTCACAAGCATGAGCAGCCCCCACCTTGGTGTTATCCAGGTTGTAGACCTTGGGGCTGGGTGCACCTGGCGGGATATGCAGCTCTGGCAGTGCTTCTGACAGCACAGCCGCCACCTCAGCGCCATCCCAGTACCTGGCGCACGAGGGCGTTGTGTGAGCACGGGCGTGTGTGCTGGTGCATGTTCAGTGTGTGCCACAGGTGTGGGGTGCACGGATGCGAATGGTAGTGGCAGGTGGCCTGTGCTTTATGGCACAGGACCCTGTGGTGCAAGCCAGAGTCCGCTGGAGTCACAGCACTCCTGTGGCCATCCTCTTGTCATGGTGAACATGCACGCAAGCGCACACGGTTCCACCCACCTGTCATGTGCCACAATGAAACGCCCTGCTGCGGAGGGTGAGACCGCAGCGGCGATGTGCGCAGCTGCCACCTCGCGCACATCGCTGAACACCCATGCGCCCGCAGGGGGCGGCGACCCTGTGACACTAGCCTCCAGGAACCCCTGGAGCACAGCAGCACATGTATGTGTGCATGTGTGTATGGCGGCGCATGCAGTTGGATGGTAATGCTGTAAGTTCATATGGTGTGTGTGTGGTGGTGGGGTGTCTCCAGCTTGTGGGCATATGCATGCCGGATGGCACCTGACATTGTGCTGCACTCGTTGTGCTGCACAGCTTCCCATCTTGCTTGCTGTGTCATGGCAGAGCTAGGAGGTCAGCGCCGGCACCTACCCTGAGGAAGGCAGCAGACAAGGAGGTGGCCGCGGCCTCACGCGTGCGTGGCGGCCCCATCACAAACTCAGGGAGGATGGTCACCAGGTCCAGCCCATGTTTTGCAGCCACATCCCACGCTGCCAGTTCGGCGCGCACCTGCAGGAGCGGCATGGGCGACACCGGGTTGCGGTGGTGGCTGCTGGCGCAGTGGGCACGATAGCTAATGTGGTGACTATAGTCCTTTGACCAGCTATCTTGCTGTTGCCGGCTGCCTGGTGCACCATTTAATGCGCTGTGTGTGGGCCACATGGGCGTGCGCACAGCCTGCCAGGGCCCACCATTACCACCACCCACGTGTTCGCCCTCCTTGTACACACACGCACATATGGACGCACAGTGCTTGGACCAAGCATCACGCCCCACACATGCACACCTTGGACACCCAGTAGCCCTCCTTGTCCGGTGTGGATGTTCGGTTGAAGTCGTCCTCCGTGTACACGCTCCCCCGGGTGGGTGGCTGTGTACAGTGGCAGTCGTGCACCGCTGCAACACACAAAGAGGCATGGTGGGTGTGCTGGTCAAGGCATACCGCCTCATCCACACGCTGCTTCTTGAACTGGTGCTACTCCCCAAGAGGTGACCCAACGTACATCCCTCCTTGACTACCTTTCCTCTCTCACGCACCCGCCACGGAGCTGGTGACCACGACTCGCCGCAGTGTGGGCCGTGCGTGTGCCGCTGCCGCCTCCAACACATTCTGTGTGCCCTCCACAGCGGGGCGTATGAGATCACGCTCTACGTCTGGCACATCTGCAGTACAGTTTGCAAGGTAGTGTGTGGGGGGTTAGGTGGGCAGCCGCATGTGTGAGGGATCACACGGCATGTTCTGGCGCTGTTGACAGCAGTGATATGAGGATGGGCTGCGGCCGAGCAGGGCATTTCTCAGCACAGGGGGCGTGGTGACGCAAGCCGATATCATCGTGCAAGTCATGCAGGTTGTGCGTGCTGCTGGTCGACATGTGTTTGTTAGCTAGGGATATCGTTGTTGCACGCACCTATGGCAAATGGTGACGCGACATGGAAGACATAGTGCGCGCCACGCAGTGCAGCGGCCAGGTCTGGAGACTGGGGGTCTAGGATGTCTGCCTGGTACAAGTCCAGCGTCCCAGGTGTGGGTGCAGGCTCGAGCAATGTGGATGCGGGTGGGGGTGCTGGTGCGGCAGCAGCATTGGTCGCGCGTATTAGGGCTTGCGCGCGCTCAGATTCGGGGCTGCAGCGCACAATAGCACGCACTGAGAAGCCTGCAGTTGGGGCACACACATGACGGCGTGTTGAGACGAACGTTGCAATGTCTGATGGAGCCGGGATGCTGCTTTAGATGCACGTTGTGCATGCATGCTCAGGAAGCATGTCTGGGACTGAAGGACTGAGAGTGGGCTGGACAGAGCCTGTCTGTGTGCATTCTTGGCGGATGCACATGTGAGGGGTGACATACATACATGTGCGCATGTGCGCATTGGATGATGCTGCAAGCAACTCACCCTGCTGCACCAGCTGAACCGTCAGTTCGCTTCCCACAAAGCCGGTAGCACCGGTGACGACAGCAACGCGGCTCATTCCTGGCTGAACTGCAAAAGGAAGCTGCAGGAAGTTGCAGAAGTACTGACCAGTCACAAAACGGCCATCAGATTGACAGTAAAAAATGTTGAAAATTCATCAACACACCTGCAGATATTATGCTATACCTTCAACACTTTTGAGATCACAAGGGTTTTCCAGGCGATCGCAGGCTCGTGCTCAGTTCTACATGTACGATAAGGAATTGCGGCAGAAGAATCTTATCCCGATATGATTAAGTGAATCGTGTGCTCAACCTTGTCACATGTTTTGATGCCCATGTCTGCGAGGGGGTTCGCACCGAACTGTTGATGTTAAAAAACAAGTGGAACCATCCCCGAAGCTTGATCCATCCTCGTGTTCGTTCTCAGGCTGTCTATTGCATTCACTCCTCAGCTAGCATGCGTCTGATGCAGCAGCTGTGACTGTTGACTGCTTCAGAGCAGCACATCAGGAGACGTGTGCTTGCATGGCCACGGCAGTAGCACATGCGGGCTTCCACGTGCTGGGCGCAGGCAGCATTGGCCTGTTGTTTGCGCACCACCTGCGCCAGGCTGCGCTCCCGGTGACCCTGCTGGTCCGGGATATGCGTGCGGTGCGTGTGCACGGCGCAGTGCAGCTCAGCCGGCGCGAGTGGGCTAGTTATGCATATGCTCCTGCATCTTGACTGTTCTTAGGTGTCAGTCTGCCAGCAGCAGGTGTCAGCTCTGGATCGTGCATGTTTGGCACACACATGTCCTTTCAGGTGGATCGGTTCCAGGCCGGTGGCTCCATCATTCGTTTGCAGCGCAGCTTCCAGAACAAGCACGAGGTGCGTGGCCTACCTGCAGATGTTGTGCACGGTCGGATCAGCTGCCTTGGTTGTTGTATTGAGTGCATGCAGAAGCGGCCTGCATGAACAACCTGTCGTGCGCATCCTGTGACTTTTCATGCCGCGTGCTTCCCAGCAGCAGGCCCCATGCACATGTGTTGAGTACTTCTGCATTTCATGCTCCTCATCGGCTGCGCGGTTTGGTGCAGGTGCTGCGTGTGGATGCTGGCATCGAGCCTGTGCTTGCATCTCCGAATGAAGGGCCCCGTAGTGAAAGTAAATGAGGCGGACATGAGGCAGTGATAGTGCAGAACGGCAGTAAAAGAGTCATATGGAACAAGTTCATGCCATCAACCGCTGTTGCTTGCACTGAAGCATCGCAGGCAGCTGCTTGCACATCACATGTTGACGTGCCCTATGCAATAGTACTTCACATCACATGCACAAGAAGTCATGCACATTGTTCCCGTTCTTTGACCCCACCCGGCCGCCGCAGTCCGCAACCTGGTGGTGGCAACAAAGGCGCTGGACGTCGTTCGCGCGGTGCGCAGCGTGGCGCACCGCCTCACGCGCCGCAGTGCGCTCATCCTGCTGCAGAACGGTGTCATGGCGGTGTATGAGGTGCGCTCACACAAGCGCTCAAGCATGACACGACTGCAGCCCCACTTGTTGGTGCGGCTGTTCGTGTCATTCATTCATGTGCTGACGCCACCAGCGAACGGTGTTGCTGGCTGCTTCTGTGCTGTGCTGGCTCGTGGATGTGACTTTCTCTTCCCCTCCTCTGCTGTGCTATGCCTACCCTGCATCTCACTATCATGTACGTGCATGGCGTTGCCATGTACATCTACAAGCGCCGCAATCGTGCCTTTTACACCAAAACAATCCACCGCTGCCTCCCAGCCTGCTGGCACCCTGCTGCTTGTGCACATGCCACACCCTGGGCAGGAGCTGTGGCGCGAGGTGCTGGGCCCCCTGGAGGCGCGCCCCCGCGTGATCATTGGATCCACAACGCATGGCTGCTACCTGCTGCCTGAGCCATTCTCGGTCATGCATGCGGGAGTGGGCACGTGCAGCCTGGCAGAGGTGGACTCCTCACTGCCTCGCCTGACGGACCCTGGGCATCAGCACATGTGCGCTCTGCTGCTCCTCAGCATGCATGGCAGCATGTGTGACAAGCAGATGAACTAGAATGAATGAAAGACGTTACACTGGAGAGAAAGGGAGGACTGGGTACCTCCCGCACCGCCAAGCAACAAGGACTGGGCAAAGGAACTAGAGCATAGAAGACTCACTGTTGTCTGTTGCGTTGTCTGCGCTGTGCATTGGGGTGTGCATGGCTGCGTCAATGCTTATCCATGCCACCACATGCACCATGAATGCGAAGGCATGTCGGCCGTGGCATGTGGCTTGCAGGTGGCAACAGGAGCCATCACCAGTAATACAACAGCTGTTGACGCTAAATGACCTACACACGCACACCACACCCTCGTACCACGCGCTCATGCAACAGCTGCATACAAAACTCGCTGTCAACTGCTGCATCAACCCACTCACAGGTGCGGCGGCCTGCATAGAGCATGCTGACTTGCTTTGTGTATGTGCATGGCATTGCGGCTGTTCTCCGTTCAGTTTGGCTGTTGACTCTTTTCCGTGCGCGCAGCCATGCTGGGCTGCTTGAATGGTCAGCTGATTGTGCACCCGGAAACACGGTATGTGTGCACAACCAGAGCACTGCTTTGACTTGTGATTGTGCTGCTGTGGCTTGCGCCCGCCCCTCCCCAGTTTGTGACCCATCTTCACGTGCTAATGGGCTGCAGGGACATCATGATGTCTGTCTGCAAAGAGCTGCATCTGCTCTTTGGACCAGCAGTTGGTCTTACTACTGACACACTGTACCAAGCGGTGTACAAGGTGCGTCAATGCAATTAAAGCGTCAAGGACTTGCGCGCGATGGATATGGCGTCGGACATTATCAATACCATCTTCCGCATGAAGAGCACTAAGTGCCTGTCAGGGTTTACAGGGTTCACAGCAGCCAGGAACGAACCAGACGTCTGCTGCCTGCTGGATGGTATAAAACTATGTTGCATACATCGTTCACGGCGCGATCGCAATGATCTCGCTCATGGCAGCTGGCATGGCCTGCACCATCAGAATTGGATATTCACTCCCTGAACCTTCCCCCCGAAAGTCTCAGCCCCGTATGGATGTATAGTTCCCTCACCACACGGCAAGCATGCCTCTGTACCCACCATCATGGGCATACCCATGTTGTGGTGTGCTGTTGGACCGGCCCGGTACCCAACCAAACCTTCGTCAGGCCGAGGTTCAGACAGTGGCGTATTTTTCTTTCGCCTTTTACTAAAGAAAACCGTGTCTGAGCCTCATACCAAGGTCTCTATCGAACTTTTTGGGCGCCTTGCGCGTCTCCTAAATCAAAGGCTTGCCCAAGACTAATCATCATAGATCAGTTGTCATGAAAATGCACATCCGCTCATGCCATTACCCCAAGTTATGCCTGGATTTGGACATGCATACATGGAATGCAAGCAAGAAAAAACACGCATGCCCGCAACCCTGCCTGTGCCTGGTGCAAAAAACATGTGTTGACAGCCACAGCATGGGATGATTTGTGCATATGCGCACAGGTTGCGCATGCCACCGCCCGCAACAAGTCCAGTATGTACCAAGATGTCCTCAATGGACGTGCCACAGAGATTGAGCACCTCACAGGATACGTGTGTGCATGTGCACGTGATAAACAGGCGAGTCAGCTGCACGGCAACCAGCAACCGCCTGCTTACATGTGACACCTGTTATTTTGTCAGCAGCTTCGCTATGTGACCAGCTTATTCACTTGTTCACAGTGCGCTCTCAGCTCTGGCAGACAAGTTGTGAGAACAGATGCTCCGAGTCGAAATTAGTGTGTGCTGTCTGACTCAACGTGTGGGTTGCAGGTACCCGTGCCCGTCAACACGCTGCTGTACCAAGCTATCAAGGCCAAGGAGAAGCTGGCTAAAGAAGCAGTTGAGAACCAACCACGCAATGCTATGCTATAAGGATTGGCTGGTTCATGGGGTACTTTCTATGGGGCTTGGCAGACCACTCTTTGGTTGTGCACCATCCGCTTGTGTACAGAACCACACGCAATGGTCGAGGCTGAAGGCCACATGCTTGACAGGCCGGGTTATTGCACGCGATGTGTCAGTGCAGCTGGGGTAGTATCCTTACATCCACCTTGAATGCAGCAATGAGCACACAAGTGCTGTGTGCATTGCTGCTGTGTCAGTCGCACTTAGTTGCCAACAACAGATCTCACCACGGCCTTCTTGCGATGAGCTGCTTTCTGCGCCCAAGACTGCAGTGTCCCAACCTCCATATTAGCTCCCGCAGGCTGCCGCCTGCAAATCGTCAAAGCTGCCATCAGACATGTGCTACATTCTAGTGCTCAGCGTGCGCGCACTGTCAGGTCCACCAATTCCACCGTGTACTGTGTTGCCGTAGCAATGTGGGCAGCCGGCAGCGGTGCGCCTGCGCGTACATGCTCTGCCGCCCCTGCCAGCCCAGCAAGGCCTGCACATGCTGAGGCTTGTGCCTTGAGAGATGCCACCGCCTTGTCCAGTGCAGGTGGCAGCCCCTTGGTCATGAGCAGCCGGGGAAGGTGGGCATCGATGAGGATGCGCAACCAATCCAGCACCTGTCAGGAGTGTCAGGTTGGGTGGGCTTGTAAACTGTCGGCGCAGTTGCGCAGCTGTTTTGAGCTGTAAACTGAACACTGCTAGACTCCTTAAAAGCAAAGCAGTGAGCATGCACAACTCTAGTGGCTGGACAATCACACACAATGCCGACACCCAACGCAGGCCTATGCCAGCAGGCAGCACCATGTGATCCATCATGCGCCCCCAGGGTCACCTGCGGCAGCAGTGGGAAGCACAGCTCAGGCGGTAGCCGCACTTGACCCAGTGTGGCCATCTCCCCCAGCTCATGCGTGTACTTGGTGGCCCATTTGGACAAGTAGGCCAGCAGACGGTCCACCGACGCGTTGGGCAGCGTGCGCACAGCGGTCTGCGGTTTGGATGGAGAGTGCGCGTTGGGGGGGAGCGGGCATCAGCGCCGGAGGCGAGGGTGGTGCAGCAACCCGAACAACATCAAGTGAAATGCAGGAGCCTGGCATACAGTGATGCGCGCAGGTGCAGGTGCGGCACAAGGGCATGCAGTTGCCAAAGTTGAATCCCAGCAAGGCAACGGAAGTAGGTTGTAGTGAGGCAAATGACAAGGGATACAGAAGAGTGAACCTCACACAAGGGGATAAACTGAACTGCAATGCAACGACACATGCACACCAAGTGCAGGAGTGCTGCTCACCTGCAGGCCCGCAACGTCCGCGTGCATCACCAGCACT
The DNA here is from genome assembly GCA_004335575.1 of Haematococcus sp. NG2. Classification (NCBI taxonomy): domain Eukaryota; kingdom Viridiplantae; phylum Chlorophyta; class Chlorophyceae; order Chlamydomonadales; family Haematococcaceae; genus Haematococcus; species Haematococcus sp. NG2. Next base: position 3,344,126 of record QAXD01000013.1, on the reverse strand, counting down.
GAGTGCAGCGGCAGCTCTGCCGCCGTGAAGCCATCCACTGCAGCAGCTGCACAGCGTGCGCGCTGGATGGCCTCCCTGCGCGCTGCCACAGCTGCATCATCCCCTTCCACTGCGTGTGGCCCGCCGGCCGCTGCCCGCGCCTCCAGCGCGACCAACGTCTCCTCGCACTGCGCAATTGTTGCCTCGGCGGCAGTGCGCAGGCGCCCCGCGTATGTCTGTCGCGCGGCCGCGTTAGTGCGCGTAGTGGGCACCAGCAGCGTGCGGAGCGTGTCGACCACCAAAGCAGGCGGTACGTCGTCCAGCTTGTGTGCTGCCAGCTGGACGAGGTCGTACTGCTGCGCTACTGCGGCCGCAGGCAGCAGCGACGCAGCCCCCGGCAACGACGCGTACGGCACAGCCATGAGCAGGTCCCTCAGGAGCCCCCATTGCTGTGCAGCTGCCAGTGCGGCAGCAGTGAGGGCGGCGAGGGTGGGAGGCAGCGCAGTGGCTTGGCTGCGTGCAGTGCGCCGCCGGGCGGAGCGGGACAGGTGCTGCTCACCAGCCTGCACCGCAGCTGCCGCCCCTGCCCCTGCGCCTGCCCCTGCAGCCACATGCTCCCCACTGAAGCCTGCCACCACGAGGGCCGTAGCCTGCTGCAGCAGGGTGAGGGGTGGGGATGTGTCAGCCCGCCGGTGCTGCGCCAGCTGCCGCAACACCTCATGCGCCTCATGCTCACCCGTGCTGCAGGCGGTGCTGCTGGTGCTAGGTGCAGGCAGTGGGTGCAGCACCAGGGCGTCGTCCGCACTGGCTGCCGCTGGTGCTGCAAGGGCCGCGCGCAAAGCGGCAGCGTCCATCCGCTGCTGGGCTGCAGGCAGTGCCGGCACACCCGCGCCGCCAGCAGCACTGGAGGTGGAGGGGCTGCTGGCACCTGCAGTCTCCACCACTGCCAGCTTCCCCACCATGGACAGCAAGCTGGCACGTGGGGCGCGCACACTGAGCGCGGCCGCCGCCCCGCGCACACGCAGCAGCAGCAGCCCAGGCACGGCTGGGTGGCAGTGCAGCGCCACGTCAGCTGGTGATAGTGCAGGTGCTTCCAGGCCGGATACCCCCAGGCCCTCCAGCGCGACCCGGCCACTGGACAGCGTGCAGCCGAACTGGGTGTCCATGAGAGCATACTCCAGCGCAAGACCAGCTGCAGTGGACGCATCACCCTGTGCCACACTCTCCACCGCAATCGCCACCACCACCTGCGTGTCGTCCACTGCTGCTGCCAGCACTGCCGCACCCTGGGGCGTGGCACCTGCGTGGGCCTTGCGCTTCCGCCCACCCGCGTCTGCCCCTGTGCTTGGTGTGCTGGCAGGTGGGGCGGCCGCAGAGACGGCTGGTGGCACCGCCAGTGTCAGCTGCTGCACCGCCGATGCAGGTGGTGATGCAGGCGATAATGATGACGAGGAGCTCGGCCCAAGCACGCCCCGCACCACAGTCTGTGCGCCGTTGGACCAAGACACCAGTGCGTATGCGGAGGAGAGCGAGAGGGACACTGCTGTCACCCCAGCTGCGGGTGCGGCCACTTGTACCTCTGTCCGCACAGTTAGGCAGGGTGATGAAGAGGAGGCAGCAGTATGCGCCAAGCTGTACGCGCGTAGGTTGGCAGTTGGTGACGCAGCTGCATGGTGGAGGGTAAGGAGAAAGGTGCCAGCTGCTGCCGCACCTCGTAGCGCCCCACCTGTGCTGCCACTGCTGGTGCTCGTGCTGGCCACAGCCAACTCAACGCCATCAGGTGCGCAGCACCCTGCCCGCCCATCTGCAAGCACCACTCCCAATGCGCCTGCCCCTGACCCGTCTGCAGGCCGCAGCACATGCACGCTGTGCGCGGCCAATGGCAGCGGGATGCGATGCGAGATGTCTGAGATGGTCCGGAATGCTGGCTGCTGCTGCTGCGCTTGGCTGCTGCTGCTGCTGCCCATGGCTTTAGCGCCTGCTGAAGGCCAACTCACCAGGTGCTGCTCTGCGCTGGTGCCATGCCCAGAAGCCACGACCGCATGCATGAGCCCAGAGCTGGAGTCCAGCACAGCTGGGGTTTGGAACACCATGCGCGCATTGCCGAGCGGGTAGGTCCGCGTAAGACGCTGCATGGAGTAATGATAAACCACCCAGCAGGTCAGCCATCCTTGCCGTCGAGCGCATGCCGTCACCGTAAAATGTGGTGCCACACTCTCGCCGGCTCACCTGGCTGTTAATGTCGTAGCATGCGACGCCATCTCCCTGCACCGTCACCACCGCATGATTCCCCGACGGTGACAAGCGAAGCCCCAGCAACTGATCAGCTGGGTGAGTACATAGCGGGGCGGGAAATATCTGTGTCCCCATCCTGCCTAAATGAAATACTGGGGCGACGGCGGCACAATTGGTTGCACGTCATGGGTGAGGCCCATGGTCCGTTCGCCATCGCCCATTCAGTTCCTTTCATCCTACGTACCTCGTAGCTTTCAAGGGATAAAATGCCTCCAAGGGGCGGGGTGAGGCTTGTGCATATGTACTTGCTTGACGGCGTTGACTAGCTGCTTGACGTCGAACGTTATATGCGTAGCGGACGATGCGCTGGTGCTCCTGGGATGGTTCTATGCGCATGCGGCTTGAACGGCAATACGCTGATGGCCGCAAAAACCCTCGTGATCCCATCAACCGCAGAAACGCGGCCCCCGTGGTGGCGGTGGCGGTGGTAGCAAGAGGCCTCGCGGCGGAGAGGGCAACGTGTGGATTACCGGACAGGACAAGCAAAACGATGCTTTTGAGGAATACTACAAGGCGCAGGACATCGTGCCGGAGGGCGAGTGGGATGCCTTCGTTCGGTGCCTTCGCCGGCCGCTGCCAGTGACTTTTCGCATCAATGGCAGTGGGCGCTTTGCCGACCATCTACGCGACAAGCTACAATCCGACTTCTTTTCGCATTTCGGTGATGGTCCCCTGCTGGTGTGTGTACAAATGCATGGGGAATGCAGCATGCACGCAGCTTGCATGGTTGCATGGTGCCCTGCCAAGGGCACACTGGCATGCACAACTTGAGCCAGCAGCCAACACAAACTGCCCGACTTGCTCGCCTGCGAAGCAGCCTGCGTCAGCCAGCGGGGTTTCACTGATGTTGACAAGGTCGCTCATGCTGCTCAAATCTGCCTTACTCTGTGACCTGATTTGGTTGTGGTGGTGCAGGTGGATGGGGAGCCTGTGTCACCCCCCAGGCCACTGCCGTGGTACCCCAACAACTACGCCTGGCACATGGACTTCAGCCGCGGCCAGCTGCGCAAGGTGCGCACACTTCTGTCTGCAATGCGGGGTTGCAGCAGAGCAGGGTCGTGTGAGGGCCTGGGGGTGTGGGCAGTGGTCCAGCAGCTGTGTGGGACTGTGTGAAGATGGAGGATTATGGGTTTGGGATGCACGCGGTGGGCATCACAATGCGCAGGGCATCTGCACACTAACGCCCACATGTGCTGCACAATGCATGGCGCCATACATGACAGATGCCGCTGCTGGAGCAGATCCACGGGTTCATGGTGAAGGCCAATGACGCCGGCTCCATCTCACGGCAGGAGGCCGTGTCCATGGTGCCGCCACTGTTCCTGGATGTGCGCCCCATGCACAAGGTGGGTGCGGGCACCAATCTGTTGAGTGGAGTTGCTGGGGCTGCACAAACAATTACCCTTTGTCTCGCGAAATCCCTGGAATGCTTGGACCTGTTTACGTCATGCAAAGCGGGGGCCATGCTCGTTGCCGCAGCTGATGCATAGGCACAAACCACCCATCCTCACACTGGTTGGAGGTGACAGCCGTGCTGCCTCAGCTGACCGTGTCCATCCGTGCAACCATGAGCCACCACACAGGTGCTGGACATGTGTGCGGCACCTGGGTCCAAGACGTTCCAGCTGCTGGAGGCACTGCATGCAGGGCCTGAGCCCCCCACAGGTGAGGAGTGACAGCTGGTCAGGGGGTGTGGGCTGCTGATCAGGGTCAGGGTGACTGGAGGTGGCCAAGGAGTGGAACTGGCTGGGTTGGAGTATGCGAGTGATGTGGGAGTTGAAGGGTTCGTGGGCAAGCTGGGAGGTCGGGAGGGCTGCGTTCATGCTAGGTGCGTACTGGAGCGGGGGTAAAGCGGGGAGAGGGGCAGGACTGGGACATTGCTTAGGGGCGTGGCTTGGTTGGGGGCGCTGTGACGAGAAGGGTGGAGGAGAGAAAAGGAGAGGTGGGTGTTTCAAGGCTCCAGGCGCCAAGGATGCATCCACCATGGCTGCGCATGACCATGTAGAAGGGGACAGCACACGCTTTGGTTACAACCATGCCACCTGATGGGCGCTGCCACACCTGACATGGCGCTTGCCCACAGGCTATGTCGTGGCCAACGATGCCGACTTCAACCGCTGCTCCCTGCTGACGCACCAGACCAAGCGTGTGTGCTCGCCATGCCTCATGGTCACTAACCACTCGGCTGAGTACTTCCCGGAGCTCAAGGGGCCGGACGGCAAGGTGTGTAGTGCTATAGTACCGTGTGACAATGTGTGTGATGGTGGTCAGTTTGTTGGGCCATTCCTTTGTTGGGCATTGCCCATCATGGAGAACTTGACGATCGTGCGAACAGTGCAGCTAAGGATGTCACACTTCTGGTGAGCGTCAAACATGCTTACGTTGCTTTGATTGTGATGCTGCCTGCAACACGGTCCGTGTGTCCCCGTGCTGCCACCTGCGCTGCAGCCCGTGCGCTTTGACCGCATCCTGTGTGACGTGCCGTGCTCGGGCGATGGCACGATGCGCAAGGCGCCTGACATCTGGCGCCGCTGGTCTGTGGGCGGCGGCAACGGGCTGCACATCATGCAGCTGCGCATTGCACTGCAGGGCTGCCGGCTGCTGGAGGTGAGCGCAGGGGGGCTGGCGGGTGGGAAGGGGGGGGGCGGGCAGCAGGTAGTGCAGGGGTGGGCAGTGAGGTGGGGCATGGGAGCAGCTGTGGTGTGGTGTGCCCCCGGACAGCAGGCAGTACTGTAGGATGGCCATGCATGATGCTGAGCCTGGGGCTGACGCATGCGACCGCCCTGCACCTGTGTGCACACCTACTACATTGCTATCGGCCGTTCCTCATGTGCTTTGTATGCTTGTACATCATATGACATAGCATTTCACGTGTTGTATACATCTAAATCAGCATGTCTGTGTCGTGTGTCCCATGGCTGGTGCCAGGTGGGCGGTCGCATGGTGTACTCCACCTGCACCTTCAACCCCATTGAGGATGAGGCGGTGGTGGCGGAGGTGCTGCGCGTGTGTGGGGGCGCGGTGGAGCTGGTGGATGTGAGCGACCAGCTGCCCGCGCTCAAGCGCCTGCCGGGCAAGCACCACTGGCGCGTGCGCGACAAGTTCAGGTGTGCGCACTGCTGTCCCTGGGCGGTGCTGCGCCTGCGGGCAGGCATGTGCAAACGATGGTTCCTGTCATGAGGGGCTGGGCTCGTGTCCTGCCCATCAGTTGCAGCTGTTGCAGCTGTTGCATCAGTTGCATCAGTTGCATCAGTTGCATCAGTTGCATCAGTTGCAGCTGTGTTTCCTGGTCATCTCACATCTGATACCGTCAGTTGTTTGATGTGGGGTGCACTCTTCACTCATCTCACTCCCTGGCTGCCCCACAGGTGGTATGACAGCTGGGATGAGGCCAAGGACACCGGCTTCAAGCTGGACCCCTCCATGTTCCCCACTCCTGAGAAGGCGGCGATGCCACTCGAGCGCTGCATGCGCTTCCTGCCGCACCACCAGGACACGGGCGGCTTCTTCGTGTGCGTGCTGCGCAAGGTGAGGGGTGGGAAGCAGGGGGGGGGGGCGTGAT
>QAXD01000013.1:3322971-3337597 GCA_004335575.1 Haematococcus sp. NG2 | reverse complement strand
GGGATTCGATCCTGGCACCTCTCGTAGCCGAACCGAGGGTGACCCACCGACTAGGCGATGTTGTTGTGTGGGCTGCAGACTTGAGCACACCCCATGTTCTGCCCTACTTGTGCACCTGCCCGGACCCTTCGCACTGACACACATGCCTGCACACCACGCCACACAATGCATCACACAATCATCACGCATCGTGATCTACCCATCATCTCACAGGTCGCCGAGCTGCCCAAGTTTGATCTGCCCACACCGTACCGCCCCGCTCTTGTGGCGGGACAGAAGCCCGGGAAGAGCGCACCCCTGCCTGTGATTGAGGACCCCATGGCGGCCGCACGCGACGCGGCTGCTGCAGCGATCGCGGCCGCGGAAGCCGCTGTGGCTGCTGCAGCGGCTGGCGATGTGGCTGCGACAGTGATGGCCTCACAGCAGGCCAGCGTGGCAGCGGGCCGCGCACAGATGGCGCTGGAGGTGTCCAAGCGTGCAGCAGCGCGGGGTGGTAGCACAGCCCCTGGGGAAGAGGGTGGGGGGGAGGAGGAGGAGGATGCGGCAGCGGGCAGTGTGGGGGCTGATGGGGAGGATACGGGCGGGGCGGTGGCGATGGAAGAGGACGGGAAGGAGGGGCCGGCTGCATGCTGTGCGCCTGCTGGCACAGAAGGCGAGGGCGAGGGCGGGGCTGAGGGCGGAGAGGGCGCAAAGGAAGAGGAGGGTGGGCAAGCAGCAGTCAAGGCGGGGGGCAAGGGCCCCTCATGGGTGCGTGGAGGGGGCGGACGTGGGCGGTCGGATGGCGGCAAGCATCGCTACATCGACCCCATCATTCCCGTGGAGGATCCAGACATCCTCAAGGTGGGTGTGCGCTTTTATGGTGGTGTTCTTGTGTGCGCATGTGTTGTACCGATGCCAGTGCCGTTCTGCTCTCTGCGTTGTGCATTTGCGCAAGGTTTACTGCTGTGTTCCTGTGATGGATGAGCCATCATGTGTGTCTCAGCACCATTGCTGTGCGAAGAACTGACATGCCATGTGCGCGACGAAGATGTTGCTTCCTGTATAGCACCCTCGCGACCAGCAGAGCTCCCCCCGTCCCCACACCCTTGTGCTCACCTCCTTTCTTCTCCTGCACAACCCGCCGCATTCACACTGCTGTCGCTCCCTCCCCAACCTGCCCTCCCCTACCTTCAGCCACTGCGCGAGTACTACAGCTTTGACGCGGGCTTCCCACTAGAGAGCCAGCTCATTGCGCGCTCCATGGACAGCGCGCGCCCCAAGCGCCTCTACTTTGTGACGCGCCCCCTCATGGACCTGCTGCTGCTGGACGAGGGGGAGGCACTCAAGATCATCGCCACGGGCCTCAAGGTACACGACTGCCAGTGAAGTGTGAGGGTACCGGGGTGATATGGGGTGCGTTGTGATGTGTGTGGCATCGTTTGTCCCCATGGCAACAACTGGGACTTTGTGGTTCCACCTTCACCGGCTGTCCTGCTGCCTGCGCCCCCGCAAAGTACCCACTCATCACAACATATGCCTCCCCTGTTTGCCCCAAGGACTGTGCGCGCCACGTGCATGGGCACATTCACACATGGCACACATGCACACCACCAGCTGTGTGCAACTCATGCCCTGGTGTGCAGGTGTTTGAGCGGCAGGAGATCAAGGAGGAGGGCGAGGAGGCGTCGCTGTGCTCGTACCGTGTGGCACAGGAGGGGCTGCCGCTGCTGCTGCCCCACATCTCACGCCAGCGCTGCGAGCTGTCCACCACAGACTTCCTCACCCTGCTCAAGGACCGCGTGCTGCTCATGCCCCACAGCGCGCAGCTGGCCGCGCAGCAGCAGGCAGAGGGGAAGGAGGCGGCGGAGGCAGAGGGTGGGTGACGGCTGCTGGCGGCTGCTGTTGTGTGAGCCGGCTGTGAGAGCTGCGCCAGGTCGTAGCGTGCTGTGTCTCCTGGGGCTTCATGGAGCACGGCTGCACTTTAACACAACACCAGGAGCACCGGCGCTCAAGAGCAGATACTGTTGTTGTCTGCTGCCGCTCCTGCACCTATGCTGTGAGTGTGCATGAGAAGCCCTATGATGATGTACTCACCCTGCATGCCATCACCCGCTGTGCAGGCGGCCAGGAGAGCGGCAAGCAGGGCGGGGCCAAGGGCAGTGGCAAGGTGACGCACCACGGTGTGAAGCGCACCCCCATCACCGACCCCAAGCTGCTGGCTGACCTGGACGCGCTCAAGCCGGGCTGTGTGGTGTGTGAGCTGCGGCCCGGGGACGCGGCAGAGCTGGGTCTGGTGCCTACTGGTGGGTGGGGGTGGTGTGAGAGCTGGGGGGCTGAAAGGGTCGGGTGTGGGGGTGGAGGTCCCAGTGTTGAGGTTCTTGCTGGGGGCTCAGTGCCTGTCCCCTCCACTGAAATTCAGGCCCTGATCCCGACACAGTGTTCAGCTGTACACACTCTGCACCCTGTGTCTGTGGCAGCACTGCACACGAGACCTGCAGCACCTGTTGCCTCTCATCCAGCTACTTGGCTCAGGTTGCTGCTGGTGTGGTGCACACGGCTTGGATGCCTTTGTTCTACCCTGATATCATGATGGATGGGGTCATGAACATGGCATGAACGGCACTTGGGCTGTGCCAGACCGAGTGCACCCTTCAGCTTCCCACCCTCAGTGCGCAGTACACACACCTGGCCACCCATGCTGACATGCATGCACATGAAAATCGCGCATGTGCTGTGTGACACCCCGTGATACCCCAGGTGCTGAGGCTGCCAGCGCGCTGACCGCGTACGCGCCCATGGCACTGAGCGCGTGGAAGGGCAAGGCCTCACTGGCCATCATGGTGGACAAGAATGAGACGACGCAGATGGTGGACAAGCTGGTGGGTGGGGCTGGGGGGGATGGGAGTGGTTGGGGGTGGTTGGGTTGGCTGGGTAGGGAAGGATGGGATGTGCACGATGGCTGTGGTGGGGCCTTGGATGCGCTGTATATAATGGCAGTGCAACTACGTGTATGAAACAGCAGGAAGCCTTCTGTCAGCTGTCTGACCAAGCGCCACCATGCTGCTGCTGCAACGCACAGGAGGGGGCGGTGAAGCGCAAGCAGCAAGACGATGCGGCTGTTGCACCTGCTCAACCGTCAGCTGAAACCAGCTGATGAGCTGAGTTGGAGCGGGTTTGCTGCGGGTGCCTGTACTTCCTGGTACTGTCTGGTACTGTGGAGTGCCTGACGTTGTGACTGAACGCACAGGATGGCACATGTTGGATTGAACTGCTGGGGGTCTGGGTAGGTAGGAGAGGGGCCGGCCAAACTACGGTATGTCGCATAGCCAATGGGCGTGCTCGCAACATTCACATCACAGCCAACAATTAATTTTGAGCTCGGCCTGCAGGGCCACAGCTGTTTAAGCCCACCTCACATACATCTACACCGGCCAACTTCTCTGCAATATGTACATTCAGGATGAGGCTGGCGGATCTTTCAAATGCAACAGAACACATCCTACAAAGCCAAGCTTGTTAACTACAGCAAGAACAACTAAAGCAGAGCAACTGCAAATCAACAAACGGCCTTATTCAGTGTCATGCACACCACTGCATGACTGGCAGATGGTAGCCGCCGCACGTGCTGCCCTGTTTCTGCGTAGACTGCGGCAACCATGCAAAACTAAGCACTGTCTGTGTCCAGCAGCTTGCGTGTGTCGGGCTTGCCGCTGCCGCCGCCACCACGCACGTTGAGCTTGGTGATGGCTGTGCCCCAGTTGGCATAAAATACACGTGTGCCGTTGCAGCGGACCACCGTATTGGTAGCCAAGAACTCAGCCAGGCTGCAAGGGGGCGCCGCAATGTACTCATTGGCAATGTACAGATTGCCCGCCTGCCGCGTGCGTAGCCGCCAATGGCGCCAAACAATGAAACGTTTGCTGCAAAACCGTCTACAAATGTGAACACATGTGCGCTCCTGCAGATAAGCTGACGATGATGATGAGCCAGTCATGCTCATATGTGCATAGCGCACGTGTGGGTGACGGGCGCACGTAGCCGCATGCCGTGGGCATCGCACGCTGCTTCCAGCATGCGAGAGTGGGGAGTGGGGATGCGTTGGCCAGCGCATGAGTGACAGTGGGCAGCAGCCTGTGTCACACATGACCATGGGTGCACCTGCCTGAGGCACAAGTGCTGAACAGGCACACACCAGCACGTGTGTGTCACATCTCACATGCCCACTGGGCACCCACCTCATCCACTGCACCAGCGCCATAGTCTCCCCAGCGCGGGCGGGGTGGCTGCATGCATCATGTAGTACATCACAGTTCAATGTGAAACAGGCCCTTCACTGACTTGTTGGGCATCGCACAGCACGGGTTAGCAGCCATGATTGACACGTACTTGAGAGACCAGGTAGTCCAAATAATAATAATAAGAAGAAGAATCACACAAGTCCGAATAGAGGAAACTCAATGTGCCGCACATTTGAGATGCAAAACACCGGTCAGGGCAGCATGCACATGCAACAGCCCACAGCCCTACCGACCACCACAACACATTTACGCACCCATCCACCACACAGCACACTCCTGCTGATGTTGTTTGCGTCTGCAGTTATATTCTTTTGTACATACTGCTCTCTCATTAACATATACACACACAGGCACATACATGTGTACCTCATACTCAGTGAAGCCGTCCTGGGGGCTCTGACCCAGTCTGACGACCTTCAGAGGCCCAAGGCCATTTTTGTCCAGCGCGGCATAAGCGGCAGAAGGGTAGTAGTGAGGCCCAGTCAGGGTCACGCCCACCACGCCATGGCCTGCGTGGTTTACAGCCACAGCTGGGTAGATGGCGTGCTGACCGGGAATGGCCAGCACTCCTACACGCTGCAAGCGTTTGGCGGTGGGTATGATCTGGAACACAAGTGAGCCAGTGGTCAGCGCGTCGCCCACGTAGCCCTGGATGGGGAAGCCGCCCCACAGCTTGCCAGCTGCATAGTACAAGTTCCCCATGCGGCCATCACTAGGATCAATGACGCCCACCGCCGGGAACGGTGTCGGGTACGTCTGACCCAAGGGGTTTGGGCCAGCCCTCTGCGTGGCGGGTGCGAAGGGGGGCCACAGCTCCCCCACTGTCAGTGGATCTGCTGACAGGCGGAGGCGTGGGGTGCGGTCCCGCAGCGTGTCTGTGCCCTGGAGTGTCCACAGCGCCAACTGCGTGAAGTTGGTGGTCTGAACCAAATTGATGCAAGTTGACACAAAGTAGGCGTTACCTCTGTTCTGGGGACTGGGGCTGGCGGGCAGCCTAGCCGGCTGGATGGTGAAAGGAGTAGGGAATGCGGTGGGGTGGGCATCATCAAAGGGGACGAAGAAGCTGGGCACTGTGACCTGTGCTGCGCCTGCACACAACAGCCACAAGCATTGATGCACATTGTGCAGTGTGACAGTGCTTGCTGCATTCTTTGCAACCAACAAACGACACATGCCAGCTGCCGTTTGGAATGATGCAGGACCATACCACCATCGCATGGGCACACCATGCAAAGAGGTGCAAGAGCATACTTGTGCGTTTACAGATCAGGGCATCTTAGTGCAAGGCACCAGCTTGCACCAGCACAGCCCATGGGGCAGCGGTCTGACGCATTGTGCGCAACGGGGGCACGGCATCACGAGACCACGGCACACAACAGACTGGCAGCGAGGACTGGCAGGGTAAGTCAACCAATATGCAAAAATGTGGACTGTGGCTCAGCACACCAACCTGCAGCCAGCGCAAACTTGCTGATGGCGTACAGGTTGGCGCCAATGAATGGGTTAGCAAACAGCGCAAACTCGTTGGTGGTGATGAACAAGGCGTGCGCGTCCGCGCCGATCTGGGGGTAGTCACCGAGCGCAAAGCCACCAGGCACGTTGTGGTTGGGGGTGCCGTCGTCCCCATTGTTCTGAACCGGCAGCCGATACACCCACCAGGCACCAGTGGGGTCGGAGGTCTGGGAGACGGCGATGTCGATGTGGTTGGGGCCCTGCAGCCGCAATCAGGCAAGCAGCTGCAGCAGTTGGTGAGCAAGAGCGGAAGAGGGGCTGTTGTATAACCCATATACAGTGCCTGCCTGTTACCACATGTGTCATGTCGTCACCATATCATCTACCACGATTAACAGATCTCCCCTCAGCAACAGCACAACTGACACCACCAGATACATAGCTATTGAGCAGAGCCGGTGCATACTACCACAGATGGTCACACAAGGCAGGTAAGGTAAGCCCCTGATTGGACAGTCAATACGTAGTGCTGGAGCACAGATGCTGCAGGACGAGGATTGGAGGACAAGAAGGTGCATGACAAGAATGGACCATCTACGTAGAAGGCCCGGTCTAACTCACAAGGAAGTCCCCCGCGCTGTCTGTATCAAATGTGAGGATCGTGAGGAAGAACTTGCCAGTGTCAAAGTCATAGAGGCAGGAGGGGTCCGACAGGAAGGGGCCCGCGTTGTTGTTGGCGCGGTCGATGGCTGATGCATAGCCAAAAAAGCGATTCAGAGAGATGGGGGCTGCGAGAGAAGGCATAGCAATGGTAAGCAGGGTTTGAGCACAGAGCAATAGCGAGTCACAGTGGACTCGGAGGCAGATGGATGAAGGTGCAGAAGACAGGATAAAGCCGACGGTACACGATGCTGGAAGGTACAGCCACAGCCAAGCCAAAAGAGGAGCACCAGATGAGGAGGAATGTTGGGAACCCCATTTTCACCGACCGATCAGCGGCCGCCCATCCGAGGCTTTGAACACACGCAGGGCACTGTTCACGGCCTCCACGAGGAAGCCATTGCCCACACACAGCGCCTGGTCTGCAGAACGATTCACAGGCACCAGGGTTGCTGTGTTGTATGGACGCAAGCTTGCCCCACGCCCCCCAAAGTGTCGGTGTGCGCTACATGTCTAAGGTGCTTGCTCTGGTGCACCACATGTGGCGCGTTACCGCACACACACTCTCCACAATGCAGCAAAGTTGTGCCCGCGCTTTGTGTGCATGGTTCAGGTCCGCATACACAGCCCGATGAGCTGGCGTTTTTGCTGGCTGAGCAGGGTTTGTCAGACGGGAACTGGGCAAAGTAGCAGCTACAGCCCACCAAACAGCACATCACATAACAGCGGCATCATAGCTTGCAATCTTCTGAGCTTACCTGGAGGCTCGTTGGTGTACTGATTGCCATTGTCCGCAGTGCGAGAATCCTTCGCATCCAGACCCAGCTTTGAGAAGGCCACGACAGGCAGTGTGGCGCATGCGGGGGAGGTGGCGTCTAGCCGGGGGCGCGCAAAGCCAGAAAAGGGCTTGAAAGTGGTGGGAAGGCTCGTATCATTTTGTGGGGACCGGGAAGAGCGGAGGCGGCCAGTGGGAGTGCTGTGCGCCGTGTGCCACAGCTGCGGCTGTGCCACCATGCTGTTGTTTGCATCCGTGTCTGCATCAGACAGTTTCATCATAACCTCCGAGGCAGCGTCAAACCGTGCGGCAGCTGCAGTGCTGGGGTCAGCGCCAGCAGCAATCTGCGCCACCGTGCCGTTCGGCACTGGGGCACCTGGCACCAGATCTGCACGCTTGATGACCTGGAAAGCGGTGGGGGTGGTTGGCACTACGGCTGCTGCACTGCTGCACAGCAGCACGACAGCTGACAGGGCAAGCAGCAACATGGACCACATCTCCTGCCTTTCCTCGGACGCCGCCAGAATGTCTCACACCTGTGTGGGAGCACAGCGGGTCGCACAGCTGTGAGGTGAAGCAATAGCATACTGATGTGTGTGCAGCTGGTGTGCGGGGTGCAGCAGAAACGGGCGCAGGCTGGGACGGTGCACACCGGACTCTACAGGGTGTCCGAGGCACGCAATGACGCGCAGGGCAGCAGGATGCAGGCAGCACTGGTGGCACACTCTTCACAGGCTTACAACGCTGCAGGGCATGCAAGGATCATCAGCACACAACTGCGGCATGACATCGCCTCGTGGCGGCAATCATGTCTTCACAACTAGCGCATTGCTCAGCCATGGAGCTTTATCAATGCACGGCAATTGCATGCACTCACAAAGATGCTTCGAGGCGCACTGCTAGCAATCTGCGGCCTTCTGCTGTCACTGAATGGGCATCATGCTCTCACTCTGGGGATAAATGAGAACCTTATGACAGCAGTGTGCTCCCTCGGAGCTGCAGGCTGTTGTGCGGGATGTGAGATCACCGATTAGCGGTGGCCCTAGAGCAGACTGACACCACCACTGTTGCACACGTGTGCCCGCTGTGCCGTGATCGCCATGTTGACATGCTGCGCACCTAGATCGCTATAGCAAGAAGGGTGCAAGAAGAAACCATGCAACCACATGGTCAATCCCCCACTCCCAGACTTCCTGGACTGGGTTTTTATTCACCCTACGCAAAAGATTTGGTGCCAATCCATTGGATCCATGACATTTGGCGAGCACTTGCAGCTACTTGGTGTCACAATCCGCCCCAGCCCCCTTTAGCGCCAGCCGGACAGCATCATATATCACTCATGCTTGCCAGCTCCTGCAGGAGGATTGCGCAGGGTCGCTTGCTCTGTCGCTGTGCCACTTGCTCAACGGTGGCAATGACAGCAACAGTGACATCACCAGCTTAACCCTGGCCTGCGGTGGCCAGCGGCTGCATTGTCAAGCTCGTGGGACATTTAGATGATTGGGTGCGATCACGAACAGCAAAGGGGAGCAGGACAGGGAGCTGCAGCTCCTCATCATCAGCGCGCTGTAAGGAGGTTAGGGCATATGGTAAGGTTGGGGGGGAGGTACATGTGGTGAAGCTGTTTGCTACTGGCCTGCGCGGCCTCACACGACTGATGGGCAGGCCTCGGCTGACCTTGAAGGATGGTGCTGTCTGCTGTGTGACAGCGCTCAATAGTGTCTTAACAGAATGGTCTTCATCGCATCAGACTGCAGCTGGCAGCACGGCAGGCAGGAGTGATGAGGTGAGGTTTGCCTATGCTGGGCCGGTGATCAATGCCCGCAATCAACGTCGTTGTGCTGTCCAGCAGATACGCAGAGGGTTGTGAGTTGTGGGTACTGTCCCCTGGCTGTTCTAGCTGACATGCACCTTTCCCAAGCGTTCCATCCCCCAGTCCTGCCCGCCGTGCGGCATGGGTCTTCACCCACCTCCAGCGTATTGGCTGCGTGCTGGACCTGCTTGCTCCTTAAGCAGGCAGGGGATGGTCGGTGTCCATGACAAGCGGCACTTTGTTGTGACTGAGCAGCTGATCTAGGACGCAGGAGCTTCGTTTTGATCTATGGTTTCCAGATGACCTGGCCTGCCTTCAGGAATGGCATGTCATGACCGTTGTGAACCAACAATTGGCGCTTTAGTTCAATGTGTCAAGCAGCTGAAAGCTGTGATGATGCCGTAAGCAGCTGTTATGTTATGCTGTTACTGCTGACGGGCAATCAGCAGGCTGTAGAGGCAAGCCAAGTGCACCATTTGCGGCATGGCATTTAGCATGACCGCTATTGTAATGCGAGGTAGTACGACATGTGTGTTGATGCACACATTGAGCAAGTTGGGCAGCTTTTTGTCCACCAGTGTGTGAACCTGGATGCCAATGTATGCCAAATGTCACTCAGTGGCCAAGCTAGCAGGAATGCAACCGGGAAGGGATGTGCCGATCAACTTTTGGTGCCATTAAAGAAGCCGCTGCTGCCATAATGACGTAGATCGTCAGTGTTCCGGTACACATGGAAGGGACGGAGGGAGGGGAGTCGCAGAATGCTGCAGGACCATCAACCTCGCCATCATCACAGCCAGCGGCCAGAGAAAGCTATGGGCTGAGACAGCGAAACCACAACAATGCGCTCCTTTCGACTGGCAAGAAGGAGGGTGGGAAGCGCAAGGATGCGGCGACGCCGCTGTCTCAGCAACACTCGCAGGCGCCAAAACGCTCAAAGACCCCAGCCTCACTGTCAGTGGATGAGCTGGAGCTTCAAGTTGGAATAGCTGTGGGCCTGGATGACATGCAGCCAGAAGAAGAAGAAGTGGCCATGCTGCCTATTGGAACTGATCTGGATGCCTACATCAAGGTATGGATGGGCCGCATGACGTTCAGGCACCTGGGACTCGTGCATAATGCTGCGCATGTCAGCCTGGCCTTGTCCATGCCATCACAGCATAGCCGCGCGAGCACGTTGCTCACTTGCTCATGCCAGCCCACAGGTGCGCAACCATGTGCTGACACGCTGGCGCTCAGATGTGAGGCGCTACCTGGGTCCTGAGGAGGCCGCATCACGGTGTGTTGCCACATGTTTGGGAGTTGGCGCTGCGCCTTGCGCAATTTTGCAGCTTGTGAGGTTGTGCGGCTGCGCCACTTGCCAACGATGCTAGCGCTGTGACGCCCCTGCTTCCTCGGTCTGCTTGCCACGCTATCGTCATCACTCATTTGCATCTGCCCCTGCCCCTGCTTCTCGCAGCATCCTGGGCCGGTACAAGCCGCTGGTGATCCACGCATGGAAGTTCCTGTCCGCGTACGGCTACATCAACTTTGGCGTGGCCCGGCCGCTGCTCAAGGAGCCCGAGCGGTCACTCATGGCGCCCCGCGCGCCAAAGAGCGTGGTCGTCATCGGCGCGGGCCTTGCGGGGGCAGCAGCTGCACGGCAGCTGGCCAAGTGGGGGTTCCGGGTGGTGGTGCTGGAGGGGCGCAACCGGGCGGGTGGCCGTGTGTGGAGCATGCGCATGGAGGGCGGCGGCCGCATGGGGATTGCAGAGCTGGGCGGCCAGATCATCACCGGCATTGACGGCAACCCCCTGGCTGTGCTGGCGCAGCAGCTGGGGCTGGGTATGCATGAGATCAAGAACAGGTGCCCCCTGTACTTGGAGGACGGGAGCGAGGCACCTGCGGACCTGGACCAACTGGTGGGGGTTGGTGGTGGGGGGCGTGCGGTGGGGTGTGTGTGTCAGCAGCATGGGTTGATTGTGCCAATGCTCATGTGCACTGCACTGCTGCCCTGTTGTCCCTTGACCAAGGCCTCAACTCTCACTGTAGTAGCCCCCTCCTGCACCTCCCTGCGCTGCCTCTGCCGTGCTGGCGAACGTGTGCAACACACCCTGATGCCCCTGCCACCACTCCTGAGCCCTGGAACTCTGCGCTGTGTGCAGCCAACCGCTGGCACCAACCAACCCTGACCGGCCACACTCAGGTGCTGGAGCAGCACAACGCGCTGCTGGATGGCGCGGACAAGTTCCGTGATGAGCTGCCGGGGGAGGTGGCGGACGCGGTCAGCGTGGGCGCTGCACTGCGCATGCTGTGGGCGCAGGTGCCCCGGGAGCCGGGGCAGGACGAGCTGCAGGTGGGAAGGAGTGCATGTTGCTCCCCAGCTGCTGGTGTATGTGCTTGATCAGCGTGGTATGCCTGGGGGCAGCGGAGCGGCGAGGTAGCACGGAGAGGCAGCTGCACGTTGCTGGGGATTGTTTTGGCCCTGCCGGTGGGTTTGGGGGTGGGGTGGGCAGGGTGACCGGGAGCTTCACCCTGGCCGCCCTTGCCTGGCTGCTGCCTCCTGTTGCAGGAGCAGCTCATGCGGTGGCACTTTGCCAACGTGGAGTTTGCCAACGCTGCCAAGGTGAACACGCTGTCGCTGCGGCACTGGGACCAGGACGACCCGTATGAGATGGAGGGCGCGCACGTGTTTCTGCCGGGTGCGCGAGTGGGGCTGTGTGCTGTTCATGATAGTTCTGATGGAAGCAACCAAGGCCCAGGTAGTGCTCAGGCATAGGCCATGGGCCACGCCGAGGCTTGGGCGCCTGTGGCGGGTGGTGGTGGTGATGGCAGTGTTGGTACTTGTGGTGCTGCCAGTGATACTTTGGAGTGCTGCAGGCGTGCATCAAAGTCCATTGGGGGCAGATTGCTTGGGTAGGGTGCTGGTAGGGTGCTCAGTCATCGCGGCCATCATGGTGTGCCTCATCCTGAGCAAGCAACGCTCAACGCAAGCTCTCTTATTCTTGGCCCTGCCCCTGTGGCCTGGGCACCTGCAGGCGGCAACGTGCAGCTGGTGCATGGGCTGCTGCAGGGCGTGCCTGTGTTCTACAACTCGGTCGTCAACGCAGTCAGCTACGGGCCACAGGGCGTCACAGTGACCACATCTGATGCTGTGTTCAAGGGTGAGGGCTTTGTTTTCAGGAGCCCAGGGAAGGTTGGGGCCATAAGGGCCTGGGTAATCACAGCACGGTGCCTGTAGCACGCGCTTTGGTGCTGGGTCCAGGTGGGCGAAGGGTGGGTGTTGAGGCACTGAAGGTGATGTGATGAGGGTGCGATGATGCCAGCACAGTGCACACCCTCAGATACAGTGGTCCATCACTCCTCACCACACTTGCGCACTCTGGAGTCACTTCCAACTGCTACCCACCTCTGATCACGTGCATCATGCCTCACCCCCGCCCCTGCAGCTGACGCTGCGCTGGTCACAGTACCATTGGGTGTGCTGAAGAAAGGGGTGATCAAGTTCAGCCCTCCACTGCCTGAGGCCAAGCAGTCGGCCATCAAGCGGCTGGGATTCGGCGTGCTGAATAAGGTGCGCACGCGGCCTGTGCAGCTTGCTGCGAGTTTGCTGATGGAGATGCGTTGAAGCAGGAGGGCGGGAGGCGTGTTTGTGGCTTGGGTGCATCTGCAGGCTGCACAAGGACGTGGTAGACATGGCACTGGTGCCCCTGGGGGTTGATGCTATTTCTTCTGCCAAGGATGGCAGCCCACAGTCTGCCCACCTGTTGCCGTTGTCCAACACCTGGAACACCCCTCCCTCCCCACACTCCAACTTCCTTCCCCAGCCCCACATCAGATGTCATGCGCCCCAACCCTTCCACTCAGTAACCTCACGCTGAGCGGCACACCCCTCACGCCACCCGCAGCTCGCGCTGCTGTTCCCACACGCGTTCTGGGACACCACACTGGACACGATCGGCCACGTGTCACCACACCCCGAGGACGCCGGCCTCTTCTTCCTCTTCTACGCGTACGGCCCCGCTCTGGCGGGTGACGGCGCGGTGCTGGCGGCGCTCGTGTCGGGTGCGGGCGGTGCACAAAGGAGTGGTGCAGCGTGAATGGCTGTGGGTTGCTGGCTGCGGGCAGCAAGTTACCAGCTGCAGGATGTTGGAGTGGTGTGGTTGCCGGTTTGTGCTTGGTTGTTTAGCCGTTCACGGTGATACCGTATGTGCGTGCTGTGCAGCATGCCGTTGAGTTTGTAACGCCACCCAAGCTGTGCCGTTCCACATCACCCACCTCAACCACCCACCTGGTGTGTGTAGGGGAGGCTGCGGAGCGGTTTGAGCAGCTGCCCCTGGATCAGGCAGTGGCGCGGCTGCTGCGCGTGCTGCGCACCATCTACACACCACAGGGCATCGAGGTGCCTGAGCCGCTGCAGGTGTGTGACGTGGGACACGTGCGACGTGTGTGATGTGTACCAGGTGTGATGTGTGACACGTCGGATGATTCTGCTGTGTGCTGTGTGCGACATGTATGATGTGTGGTGCCTGGTGCGTGTTGCTTGGTGGGGTATGGGGTTGATGATGTGTGTGTGATGCACGTGACGTGGGTGTCGGTGTTGCCTACCCTATACCTGGCGCCTATGATTCTGCCCTCCTCAGCAGTGCGTGCACCTGCTTTGGCCATGAACTCCTCGTCCATGTACAGCATCAGCAGTCGTGACCGAGTGAGGCTGCTACACACACAGCCATGCCCTGGCCACCCATCAGTGCATTCCTAGGGGAGCAGCTGTCTGCTGTGTGCATGTACCCCTACGAACTGCCACCCCCAACATGCGTGCTGTTGCACTGCACTACACTGTACTGCGCTGGGCTGGGCTGCGCTGTACCGCATTGTACCGCATTGTACCGCATTGTACTGCGTGCAGGCCGCCGGTACGCGTTGGGCCAGCGACCCGCTGTCCTGCGGCTCCTACTCCTCCGTGTCTGTCGGCTGCAGCGGTGACGACTACGAGACCATGGCGCAGGATGTGGGCGGCCGCCTGTTCTTTGCGGGGGAGGCCACGATCGCAAAGTGGCCGGCCACGATGCACGGCGCGTTCATCTCGGGGCTGCGGGAGGCGGCGCGCATACGTGATGCGCTGGGGCCGCGCGGCCGGCGGTGGGTGCGGTGTGCGTGTGTGTGAGCGAGAGTGTGGTGCTGAGCAAAGGCGAGGCGAGGAAAGGTGTGGGGTTGGTGTCTGTCAGGGACTCTCTAAGTCCATGGCAAGATGGGTTGGTGCTGGGAGGACGAGCGGTTGATGGTGAGGGGCATCAGTTTCCAGAGTGAGTGTGAGGGGTTTGTGAGCGCTGTGACTATGATATGTTTGCTCCTGTGACCAGTGATGGTGTGACAGGGCTGCTCACATTGGACACTTGAGCAGGGCTCAGTACGATTCACGGGCACGTGTGATGGGCGTGCAGCCATGGTAGCCTGTGCTGATGTGCCGCCACACAGGCGCATGTCACGGGCCACCACCCCTGGGGAGGGCAGGGAAGACGGCGCAGCCGTGTCCAGTGGCAGTGAGAGCAGTGAGGAGGACGACGGGGCTGTGGAGGTGGAGAGCAGCAGTGGGGATGAGGGGGCAGGGCGTGCGCGGCACCGCAGCCGGCGGCGGCGGGTGCCGGGGTCCTCGGCGGTACAGGCGGT